>JARACY010000070.1:0-163883 GCA_029255725.1 Scrobipalpa atriplicella
CCTTTGTGATACATATTACAAAGCTGGGAAAGAAGCGTCTAAGACCACAACTGATTAATATTAATGTTTAAGTTTTTATTATTTCTGCATAAGGAGATTTAGCATACATGTTGTATACTAGTATCTCATCGAATAATAATATAATATCATGAAAAATAAAATAATAAATAAGTAAAATGAATCATTTTTGTGAATAAAAAATAAAAAACAATGTCTCAAATATTCTTAAAATACCCCTTATAAAATTAAAGCTGTAAACTGAAGTAACCTTGAACAATCTGGCCTCAGTACCACCGTACTTACACCGTAGCTACAGTTGTCGCAAATTCCACAACGTGCGTAATTATCGTTTTAAAAATTTTAGGTACCGTATTACGCGGGCGTCAATGCCCCGCTTTGCCATCTATTTGGATTTGTGTATAAATTACAAATTACCTAATAATTCCAAACCGGGCATACAATACAATCTCGCGAACTTTTAGGCCCGTATTTATAATCAGGTCTCAAGCGTGACAGCGAGTTCAAGTTCGTATCAGAAATGTCATTTCAGTACAAAACGACCTGTCAAATCCGTACTTAATATTGCTCTCAAACGTGAGATCACTTCATAAATACGGGCCTTGAAGACCAATCGGATTTAAGTTTGTTTATACGTTTTGGATCCTATAAACAGTATCATTTTTGCAAGAGATTAAATGTGGGTATGTTTCGAATAAGCCCATATTTTCGGATAAAAATAGTTTAATTTTGTACACTGAGTTGTAATATTTTTTCAAAAATAAAAGATAAAAGGCGATAACGGTTCCCACCACGTAATGTAATATTTCTATAAAATAAAAACGTACAAACCTTAGTAGTTTTTAAGTAGGTACGTATATATATCTATATTTACATCATTTCCAAAAATTTTAGAAATCATAGTCCGATCACCGTTTACCGGGTGGGATCCGTTATCGCATTTTGTATGGAAAGGTTCAGATCAACACTCCTCTTAAACTTCACCTATTTTATTAACAAAAAATATACAGAGGAAGCATAATCATTTATTTGTCCAAGACTGTCAAACTACTTATGTAAACACATACGGCTAAATCTTTTATCACATTTCTTAGTTGAGCGTGGTTATGATAATTTTATTCATAGTTCTGCATATTCTTTTTACCTCATTTTAAAGTTAAATAATTTAAACAGGTTTTATTAAAACGTGTTACTAAGTGGCGCTATTTAAAAATGATTTTTTTTAACCTTTTCAACGCAACTTTGATAGAATAATAATAAAGCGGTGTTGTATTGTATAGCAAAAAAATTTGTTTTGTTTAAATGTTTAAATATTGAAACATATTGATGTAAATATATTTGAATCCAATATAAATAATTTAAATTAACATCTAGCTAGATTCATCCATTGGAGTAAAATATATTTCTTCTTGGATCAGAAATATAAATAAATTACGACTCTAGAGGTTTTAGCAAGAAGGTCGAAGATATATTATCTTTAATACCATTTTAAGGTTTATTTAGCCGAACAGCCTAACTTTCCGATATACATATAATACCTAGTAGGTCCATCGGAATATTTATTCTTTTCAAGGATAGCTTCAATATTAAAACTGTAGTAAGAATAGCTGTCAAATTTATTGGATATTCCACCTCCATGCCATATGTACCTGGTTGTACCTACTACCTATGTAGCTGGTCTCCCTGGCTGGTGTAGTACCTACAGACAGACAGCGTCAATACGAAATCTTGTTGACTCTTTGACTTGAGATTTTCCTGTGTACACTGCACAAGGCCTCACCTAGCCCAAACAATATTTATTATTTATTATATCTTTACGCTTATCCACGCTGTATTACTTGCTCTGTCGCCCATATTCCCCAATAAAAATATTATTAGCAAATATCTACCTACAAACAAGCTGAACAAACTATAAAACAGTTTATGTTTGTTACTCAAATATAACTTAAAAACGTCTACTTAGGCACAAGTAACATAAACGTATTCATAAGGATCAAACTTGTGATCTTTCCTTCTATTACTCTCTATTTTCTTTGATCATAGTAAGTTAAGTAGGTAATTACTTCTTTTGTCACTGTTTTATCAAAAGGTAAGTACTGTTTTTAGTAATTGCGCTTGGTAACAAAATTTTAATTAGCTGTCGATGATTAAAAGTAACCATGTAACGATACGCCTTCTTGTTTAGGCGCATCGTCACTCCACAAATATAATATTTCTTATAAATAGCTTGATTTGATAAAAACTATCTATTCGTAAAATTATAATTCAACAAAATCTATTTGAGACATTTTGAATTTCGCGCTATTTCAGACGAAATCGCATCTGAGCTCTTATTGGTCAGATAGTTGTATGACCACCGCGAGAAGAGAATCTGCAAATAAACAAAAGTTTACAAACTTTCAGATTAATAATTAGTTGAATATTGTTCGAAAAATAACGATCATGTTCATAAATTAAAATAAACTTGAATATAGCATTTTGATTATTCAAATATGAATCAATAGCATTCAGAAATATACTTGCTATTATGTTAACAATATTGTTTGTTAATCCATTTAATTTAAATATTGACCATTATAAAATACAGTATAAATATTTGTCAAATTATAATAAACATCAAATCCCATGAATTTTAGTGTGGCGCTGCATGTCGGAGAAAATATCAAATATATGATATGAACAACCATAGACCTTCCACGTAATACAATGAGTTTTTTATCTTAGAGTCATTTTGTATTGCGATTCTATGTATGTACATGGAACAAGAAGTTTTATATTGTATGATCTTGACGGTCTAGTTAGTTCCTTTTTTCGCCACACTCAATACACCATAAACACGGAGAGGCACTGTAATCCTTACAGACAGTGATGAATGAACTTGTCAGTCATTTGATTTACATTATTTTTGTTTCGTTTTGATGTTAATGGTATTTGATGTTTATTATAATTTGACAAATATTTATACTGTATTTTATAATGGTCAATATTTAAATTAAATGGATTAACAAACAATATTGTTAACATAATAGCAAGTATATTTCTGAATGCTATTGATTCATATTTGAATAATCAAAATGCTATATTCAAGTTTATTTTAATTTATGAACATGATCGTTATTTTTCGAACAATATTCAACTAATTATTAATCTGAAAGTTTGTAAACTTTTGTTTATTTGCAGATTCTCTTCTCGCGGTGGTCATACAACTATCTGACCAATAAGAGCTCAGATGCGATTTCGTCTGAAATAGCGCGAAATTCAAAATGTCTCAAATAGATTTTGTTGAATTATAATTTTACGAATAGATAGTTTTTATCAAATCAAGCTATTTATAAGAAATATTATATTTGTGGAGTGACGATGCGCCTAAACAAGAAGGCGTATCGTTACATGGTTACTTTTAATCATCGACAGCTAATTAAAATTTTGTTACCAAGCGCAATTACTAAAAACAGTACTTACCTTTTGATAAAACAGTGACAAAAGAAGTAATTACCTACTTAACTTACTATGATCAAAGAAAATAGAGAGTAATAGAAGGAAAGATCACAAGTTTGATCCTTATGAATACGTTTATGTTACTTGTGCCTAAGTAGACGTTTTTAAGTTATATTTGAGTAACAAACATAAACTGTTTTATAGTTTGTTCAGCTTGTTTGTAGGTAGATATTTGCTAATAATATTTTTATTGGGGAATATGGGCGACAGAGCAAGTAATACAGCGTGGATAAGCGTAAAGATATAATAAATAATAAATATTGTTTGGGCTAGGTGAGGCCTTGTGCAGTGTACACAGGAAAATCTCAAGTCAAAGAGTCAACAAGATTTCGTATTGACGCTGTCTGTCTGTAGGTACTACACCAGCCAGGGAGACCAGCTACATAGGTAGTAGGTACAACCAGGTACATATGGCATGGAGGTGGAATATCCAATAAATTTGACAGCTATTCTTACTACAGTTTTAATATTGAAGCTATCCTTGAAAAGAATAAATATTCCGATGGACCTACTAGGTATTATATGTATATCGGAAAGTTAGGCTGTTCGGCTAAATAAACCTTAAAATGGTATTAAAGATAATATATCTTCGACCTTCTTGCTAAAACCTCTAGAGTCGTAATTTATTTATATTTCTGATCCAAGAAGAAATATATTTTACTCCAATGGATGAATCTAGCTAGATGTTAATTTAAATTATTTATATTGGATTCAAATATATTTACATCAATATGTTTCAATATTTAAACATTTAAACAAAACAAATTTTTTTGCTATACAATACAACACCGCTTTATTATTATTCTATCAAAGTTGCGTTGAAAAGGTTAAAAAAAATCATTTTTAAATAGCGCCACTTAGTAACACGTTTTAATAAAACCTGTTTAAATTATTTAACTTTAAAATGAGGTAAAAAGAATATGCAGAACTATGAATAAAATTATCATAACCACGCTCAACTAAGAAATGTGATAAAAGATTTAGCCGTATGTGTTTACATAAGTAGTTTGACAGTCTTGGACAAATAAATGATTATGCTTCCTCTGTATATTTTTTGTTAATAAAATAGGTGAAGTTTAAGAGGAGTGTTGATCTGAACCTTTCCATACAAAATGCGATAACGGATCCCACCCGGTAAACGGTGATCGGACTATGATTTCTAAAATTTTTGGAAATGATGTAAATATAGATATATATACGTACCTACTTAAAAACTACTAAGGTTTGTACGTTTTTATTTTATAGAAATATTACATTACGTGGTGGGAACCGTTATCGCCTTTTATCTTTTATTTTTGAAAAAATATTACAACTCAGTGTACAAAATTAAACTATTTTTATCCGAAAATATGGGCTTATTCGAAACATACCCACATTTAATCTCTTGCAAAAATGATACTGTTTATAGGATCCAAAACGTATAAACAAACTTAAATCCGATTGGTCTTCAAGGCCCGTATTTATGAAGTGATCTCACGTTTGAGAGCAATATTAAGTACGGATTTGACAGGTCGTTTTGTACTGAAATGACATTTCTGATACGAACTTGAACTCGCTGTCACGCTTGAGACCTGATTATAAATACGGGCCTAAAAGTTCGCGAGATTGTATTGTATGCCCGGTTTGGAATTATTAGGTAATTTGTAATTTATACACAAATCCAAATAGATGGCAAAGCGGGGCATTGACGCCCGCGTAATACGGTACCTAAAATTTTTAAAACGATAATTACGCACGTTGTGGAATTTGCGACAACTGTAGCTACGGTGTAAGTACGGTGGTACTGAGGCCAGATTGTTCAAGGTTACTTCAGTTTACAGCTTTAATTTTATAAGGGGTATTTTAAGAATATTTGAGACATTGTTTTTTATTTTTTATTCACAAAAATGATTCATTTTACTTATTTATTATTTTATTTTTCATGATATTATATTATTATTCGATGAGATACTAGTATACAACATGTATGCTAAATCTCCTTATGCAGAAATAATAAAAACTTAAACATTAATATTAATCAGTTGTGGTCTTAGACGCTTCTTTCCCAGCTTTGTTATAATTTTATTAGTAACACACTAATAACACCCTTTGTGAACGTACAAAGGTTACCGCAAGATTTATAAGTTCTATTGTGTACAAAACAAACTTCCATACTAGACTGGGTGCGTTAGAAAAACATAGAATGGGCGCTTTTCCACTAGACGGCACGTCAACGGCAACGGCGACGGCATGGTATCGTCGACGATATCGTGGAAGAGATAATGTATGAAAATCAATGAAATTATGTGACACGCTTTTCCACTTGCCGGCACGGCACCGTCACGGCATGTCATCGATTCCCATAGATATTGTCACGTGATCGTCGCCGTGCCGTCGCCGTTGCCGTTGACGTGACGTCTAGTGGAAAAGCGCCCAATGCCAGCTGCTTCTCCTCCCGGGCATGCTGTAGAAGTCTTCAAAGGAATTCGAAGATTAAAAGTGTATTGTTTGTTTAAGACTTTCGCGCTTTGTAACACACACATATTGTATTAGATCGGGTCTGAGCGCATCTCAATCAGTTACAGTGGTAGCAATTCGTGGTTGCAAATTACGCGACTTAACTAATATAAATCCATACCTGTCACTTTCTATAATGGGAGAACAGAACGGGATGGCAACAATTTTAGTTGAAATTTAGTTAAGTCGGGACGGTTACGAATCGGGCCCGTATTGTAATTTAGGCGATGGGCTGACAATCTGTTATTATAGCGAGGTACCTACACATTTCATTTAATTTCAAAGTTGCGCAAAGAATATTCTGCCCATATCTATCAGACAGCCTTTTGCCAGTGCCGAGTCAATAAGAAAGAGATACGTGTACAAACAAAAACACTAAGTAATTATCATACTATTATGACAATTCCACCACAATGTCAAAATAATAGCAGCGAAAAAATATTACTTAGGTAAATATACAAGTATTTTTAAAAAGAATTCAAACAACCCGACTGTAGTACCTATAAATGAGCGTTACATATGAATCATATATATTTTTGTAATCTCCTTTTAATTACCTTTATTTTGATACCCGACTCGATAAGTTGAATTGAATAACTAAAATTTGAAGACTTACTTACTTACAATTTTGCGCCTTAAATCCGCCATTTTGAATTTTGAAAAATAACACCTATCTAAGAATACTCGGGTGCTTGAGACCAATCGAACGATACCCCCATTATTGTTGAATTCCATTCAGCCGTTTCGAAGATACGAGGTAATAAAGAAATATCAGTACAAACATACATACATACAAGATACGCGCGAAAAACATAACCCTTCCTTGACAGTCGGGTAAAAACATGACTCCTCTCATTTCCATCGCAAAACCAGGAAATATGCTGTGCACCCTTGCAAATTCTCGCGTCATCATTCTAATTCTAATTTTTAGATAGCGCTATCACTTTTGACATAAGAACAAGACTCGTATTTTTAAACCGCTCGAAAGCTAATGCACATACCTACGAAAGAGTAATTTCTCAGGCGATATCCATACAAATTGGCATGCGAAAACTGCTCATTCGTATGCGCATTAGCTTTCGATTGGTTCAAAAATACGGCTCCAGGATAGCAAATAAACACATGATTTCGACATTCCTAATCTGACGTAAGACTTCTTAAATTATCAATGTAAATTATGAAAACTAAGGGCAATAAGGGTGCATGCTCTATGCACGCTAGTTTTATTTATATTCTCTTTGCTCTATGCTCAGTTCTTATTTAAAGCGTCTTACGTCAGATTAGGAATGTCAAAGTCACGTGTTTATTTGCTATTCTATTCTTATGCCACCAGAATCGAGAGCAATGACCCGCTTTGCCATTTGTTATTTGGTTTTAGCTATAGGTAATTAAATTATTTTACAAAATTGACATTGTTGTACATAAAGTAAAAAAGCAGCTGGTAGATATTGGTTTATAAAATTTTATTTCAGTATCACAATTGTATTTGATTAACATAGGTACAAATTGACAACATTTTAGGGCTTTCATTCAACTTATAGGTGAAATACTTAATATTTTGCTTAAGAAGACGAAAAGCCCAGAAAAATTGATAAATATGCGCTTGTAATTAATGACGTAACAGTAAAATCTTTAAAAATAACACATGTAAGCAAAATTCCGTAAAAGATAAATAAAGAATAAAAGTAAATCTATGTTAACACTGCTCGCGTGGCTACCTCGTGGACAGATAAAAATCCTCAACGAAAAGAGAAAAAATTTCAATATGGGAAGATTATTAGAATTAAATATTATGGTGACCTATAACCTTTGTTCAATTTTGCTCGCCCTTTGACAGCAGGTAGGAAGTATCAAAACATCACGGGTGCGAAAGAGACCCCTTCATAACGGTATGTGTTTGACATCTGTCACAGGACCCAAGCTACATTTGACAAATAAAATAAATAAGGAAACATCTGTTAATATGTCCGTAGAGCACACCGTGTACCAGATAGAGCCAAAGAAGATAAGAGCATATAAGAATATTAAATAAGTATTATTTATGTCGATATCATACTAATAACAACTTATATAAATATTATTAGTGAAGTCCTTATCAATTTGGGGAAAACAGGACTTAGTTGTCCTCAACGCGGAAGCTTCAAACAACTTTGGCCAGTTACCTTCTTATAAGCGGTCGAAGGAAAACAAGTTTGGAAAAGATAGAGCGTTGGCCCTTTGAATGAATGCAGCAAAGTTTCGTAACATAACATTGCATTAGCACCTTTTAAATGACCATTACATAATAAACCTCGTATAAGATACCCAAATTATAACACTGGAACATTTTATCATTGAACGAACGTATGATAATTACGAATTGATAAAATTGTGAACGCGACTGCTTGCTAATTAACATAATGAATAATAGTATTTATAGGTAGACACACACACATTAATAGATTGCGATGCGACACGCATAAACAAACATAAATCCACTATATAGTTCGCTTACCTCGAAAACCATGTCGCACTGTGTATGTTATGTTTTCAAAAGAAATGTTGAGGGAGTCCTCGACAAACGAAGACGAGGCCGTATCTTGGGACTCCGAGTGGTTATCACTAGCCATGTTGGTCACTGTCACTGTCACTGATCACTGGCACTCGGTATCCATCTCTTCAACACAAAGGATCGAACGCTCACTACGTAAACAAAGAACAGTCGCGCCAGTTGCGATCGCCCAGGCGCGGCGGAGAGTGCGAACGGTCTGCGCGCGCGCCCCGCCCGCCGTCGTAGCTGCAGTTTATCGGTCGTTCTCCCCACCACATGTGCCGAAGATACCAGCTGCAAACGGATAGGCCTGCCACATAGGAGATACAACAGTATCTACTGCGTCCAAGTTTAGAAGGAGTGGTTTTTTGGTCGTTACCCTTTTTCCATCTTTATGGCCGACAACAAAAATTTATTTATATTTAGCTGCCATTTTAAGACTAGCTAGTTTATTTTTGGCTACCTCGGAGACTTCTCCCGCCAGTAGTTTCAGAAGAACATGCTACTTCTACAACACCATGTATTCAGGCAAATAAACAATTCTGATTCTGATTCTAATTTAGATAAAGTAAAATTAATAAAATTTGATATTTAAGTAGTAGGACTTGATGGTATAGCTAGATAGGTATATAGGTAGGTACAATACTGAGTACATCCTTTGCTTGTATATTATAAACAATTTCCTATTAAACGATGCATCCGATTTTTGTTGTTTTAACTTCCATGCTTGACTGGGAGTGATAGAAAAACATAGAATGTGCCAGCTGCATCTCCTCCCGGGCATGCTGTAAAAATCTGCTAAGGGATATGAGGGTTTTAGTATTGTAATTTAGGCGATGGGGATCCATCTGGAATAACCCTCAAAATTTGTCAGACGTGGCGGAACGACCTTTGTTTGGGTCGTTTACGTTCTGCCTACCCCATTAGGGATAAAGGCGTGATTATATGTATGTATGTATGTATTTTTAGGATAAGAAAATACTTGTAGAGACTTATTAGTCATTAATAAATAAATAAATATAAATTTTTTCACATTAATTTCATAAAAGTAGGTTACACATCACACATGAAACGGTGACTATTAAATATAATAAAAATAGGTTTATGCTATAAACCCGAACAATGTTGAGTAATAATTTTATCGATATTTTAATATTATTAGAGCTCTATTTGTACCATTTTACCTTGAATTGTTTAAGGTAGGAGATTATGATTATGTACTTATAATCCAAACCAAAGTGAAATATTTAAGATTTTATCGACGTGTGATTATTGAAAGACTACCGACTTATGTATCGTGACGCAATTAGGTACAATCAGTACTTCCATGCTGGACTGGGAGTGATAGAAAACAGAATGTGCCAGCTGCAACTCCTCCCGGACATGCTGTTAAAACCAGCTAAGGGATTCGAGGGTATCAGATCAGTAGGTATATTGTAATTTAGGCGATGGGCTGACAACCTGTCACTACAGAAATATACAGATCTATCTTAAACAACCCTAAAAACTTGTCAGATGTGGCGGGATGACCTTTGTTTGGGCCGTTGATGCTCTGCCTACCCGATTAGGGATTCAGGCGTGATAATATGTATGTCAATCAATTATGGTGTGAAAGATGGCAATTGAATAAAATATAGTTAGATTCCCGTAGGATTACCCTCTTCTATAGTAAGATATATACCGGCGATAAGGGACAGCTTCTCGCAAACTGATAGGAGTTGCTCAGTCAACAAAATTGAACAATTTTTGGTAGATTTTTTTTCACTTTCAACCAATGTCATGATCAAGAATCTTGAAATAAACTGATACAATATTTTGAAATCTTCGCAATAGTTAAGTTACCCCTTCCCACTGCATTTGCTTTTACATCAAATTAGACACATTCCGATAAATTTTAGTGTGTTTTTTAAACTAATTGACAAAATAACATTTGAAGTAAGTGGAAAATAATTAAATAAGTTGTGTAGGCTCGTAATAACCGGTCATTATCGTCACAAAAACGAAAAATTAGATAATTACATTGTAAATGAAGATTAAATAATGCAAAGTAAATAGGTAGGTACTTTCGAAACTTATTGTATCTAATCAGATCATATAGGTACTTAGAGCGACGTTAATGAATGATTGTAGAGCTATTGATTTTGTTGCTAACCGATTATACTAGTAGCAATATAGAGTTTTTCAAACCGTCTAGTAGCACAGCTATTAGGCCTCTGACATGGTTTGTATAACGACTATTATAACAAACAGACACCGGGACCGACGGCTTAACGGGCCCTCCGAAGCACGGAATCTCAATCAGACAATCAGGCGATTCACCTTGCATTATGCTAACCAAACCGAATCTCGTGAAGTGATAAATTAACATATTTCAACTTTGTGTTCCCCTCTGGGAATCGAACCCAGGTCCTCCGGATCGGGAGCCCATGGCTCAGACTGATAGTCTATACGAGAGCAGTTCACATGCTAAATAGGTAGGGTAGGTTAGGTTACACACTAAAGATTTTCTTTTATCTATATTTTATATTTTATGATTTCTTTGATAACTTGACGTAACCATCTATAGATTTTTGAAGTGACAGAATTTATGATAAATCCGTCTATACTGCCATCCTTTTCTGTTCGCTGAAGACAGAAAATTACCGGTAGTATATTACTGAGTTTGTTTAAAACAATCGAAATGCTATTGTTATTTGAAGACAATACTAAAATAAATTATTTATCTCAAAACTATTCGTAAACAAAATAAATGAAGTACCTAATTATTTTGCTTGGTACTTACCGGATGTATTATTGTATTAGTAGCAACGGTAGGTAAATCAAAGTAAATAGGAACTTTGATTGCTTTGCTTATGATACACTAATTTAAGGGAGTATTTTTCATTTACTTGTCTTATTTTAGTTATTTACTCTTAACTCTCAGGTACATTGAGAAAAAATATGTCATCATTGTTTATAACATTTTTGTCAAACTTTAAGGGGGAGGGTTCATTGTTACCATAAAAGTCAAAAATTATGTCAAAAATATTTTACTATGAATTTTGTAAATGAGGTTGATATTCAAAATTGATGACATGAATGGATACCTAGCTTTAATAATGAATAAATGAAAGGCAAAGTACTGGTCTGTGTCAGCTCATTTTCCACAATGAACGATACATGCGCAGGATGGCCGTGTTGTCACCAATTTTTCCTGGCAAGACTAGTTTGGCGTAGTTCTGGATCCACCACCAGGGGTCGCTGTAGACGCATCGGTGGGGCTGTAACATTTTAGGATTGACAGTTCGTGTCTTGGCGGGAGAAGGTTAACATTTGCTGGAAGCACTGCTGATTTTTCGTCAAATCTGGTGAGACGGTTCCATTATTTATTTTCTACTTTTAAAATGTGTACATATTACGTCCACGCGGCTCTTACATGTTACAAACAAAGACAAATTTTAAGTTATCCAAGGCAATTGAA
The DNA here is from genome assembly GCA_029255725.1 of Scrobipalpa atriplicella. NCBI lineage: Eukaryota > Metazoa > Arthropoda > Insecta > Lepidoptera > Gelechiidae > Scrobipalpa > Scrobipalpa atriplicella. The sequence continues at coordinate 12,003 of JARACY010000070.1, forward strand.
GCATTCTATGTTTTCTTCTTGTATTATGTAACATATACAATAAAGACCTCAAAGACCAACCCCTATGAGTTAGCCACCCCGTTCGGCGTCAGTTACCACCTACCTAGAGCGCAGGCGTTCTACATGGAATGTGACGCCTTTTGACACTTCAAGACCGGTGCCCTCGCAGACTGCCCATGTTTTATCACAGTTACGGACAGATCATTTAAATATCGATGATAAGATGATAAGATGTTAGAGCAATAGAGTGAATCATCGGCGTACGTGAGAACTGCGTATGCCGATGATTCACATTATTACCGAAAATACGTTTGCCAATACCCAGAACTAAGTTTTGGCAAAGGTGTTAGTCATATTGATAATGATAAGGGACATTGGATTATTGTTCGCATATAGGGTCTTCGTTGTATGTATACAGCAGTGTCATAGTCATAGTATTCATCGTCACAGTTTTGGAAGTTAGGATAAAAGGGTAACGGGTTCCGTTAGCGAGAAAAACGTCACGATTACCTGGAGTCACTTCCATCAAATATAGATTATAAAAGACTGATTTGCACCAGAGTAAGTAATAAATTCAACGGTAGGTTTTGTAATTATTCTTCTCCTATCGAGTCCACGGCAAGTCAAACCCTATCTCAAATTTCTACAGCCTAGTAGTCGGCAACTCTCCCCACATTTTCTGTGGCTTGCATTAATTGCTCTCCTGTGCAGGTGGTAGGGCATATAGAGCATATTAGGTGGGCCATGGTTTGTGGGTCAGCTTGGCATTTGCACCCGTGTGAATGTACAAATGCACATTATACATTGTGTACGTGGACCAGTGTAACCTTGCACCCGCCATGCGCGGGCGATCGTCCGCCAAAAGAAGCTCATGTTTCAGAGAGACGCAAATGTTGAAAGGGACGCAAGGAACGCGAGAAATGCATTAGACTAGCTAGAGGGAAGGGGGAAAAGAGAAGGACAAGGGCCAGGCCACTGTAGATAAAAGTGAAACAGGGATTTAAAAAGTAGTACGAATGTAGAACCTAAAACTGGGCGCGAACGAAGTCGCCGGCAAACGCTAGTCTTGACTAAAATGGTCACTCACTCTTTTCTGAGAGAACAGAAAGGGACGGTAACAATTTTGATTAAGATTTAGTTATGTCATGCTCTCCACGAATTGATAGAATTGGCTAAGTTCGGCTATTTTAGAGCACATTATCTCTATCGCAGTTGTAGCCTACGTTAACACCTGTGCGGGCTGTGGCCTAACAGTGATAATGAAATGACACTATCAGCAGTAACCAAATAGGTTAAAAGATAAAAAAACTGTTATCTTTTTAAGCAATAGAATGACTAATGTTGTTTACAACCATTTTTTAATAGATATTGCAATAAAAGTAAAATAAAACGCTTAAAGCGATGTTCAGTTTCAGTATTGGTACTGCCGCAATCAATGATCATTATTTATTTATTTTTGTAATGTAAAGAATATGACAAAACGAAAAAGTAATGTTAATAACTAATGTTTGCTATCAAAGGCTGGAATTTTACAGTAATATAAATTTTGTATGATAAAATCTTACAATGCTATCGATTTGTTCTTGAGATTGAGAGCACGACCGCTTATAATTGATAACAAATCATAGATATTCTACTGGTATTATGTACCTATTTACTAGTTGGATTTAGTCGCAGCTATTTAAGTTTTCCCGTGGGGAAAAAGGACCATTTCCGAACCAAAATGTAGCCTATATACCTATTATTACAGGTCATAATCCATCTGTGTACGAAATTTCATCCAAATCTATCCAGCAGTTTTGGTTACAGACTGGATAACAGCGAGCGTAAACACAACCGCACAGTACCTACCTACGAGCTCAACTCATTACTGATATACAATAATACTGATGCACCCTTGATCCGTCCTTGATACCTACTCCGTATCGTGGTAATACCACATAATAATAAATAGGTAGTATCTAACGATACAGAAATTTCACTTCCCTACAACGCCCGCTCAAATAGCGAAAAACACGCACACAAGTGCACGTGAAGTGAACTTATTAGGGATGGCTTCCCGCGCGACACAATTCGGAGCGAGGCCGCGAGGCAACGAGTAAAGAAGACAGATTTGTACATTCACTGAGACGATTGACACCGACTGCTTTTAAATATATTTTTTTTGATCAACACCACCACCACTGGAGACCTCTTATTCTTATTTGATAACATTTTGATATTGTTCCTAACATCCGTCTCATGTAGCCTTGCTACGCCGTAGCAAGACGTAGAGGTTTCGCTACGAGGTGACTATGATTGAACCAAAATATTCCCTTTATTTATCCCGTAACTTTATTCAACAATAGTTACAGATCGAGGCAATCTTCAAGAAAATGAGGTGCGGGGTGCGACGGCGGGGGAGCCAAGAATCGAACTCGTGAAGCTGCGCTATTGGTAGATCAGTTGATACAATACAACATACTTTCTACACTAATGTGGTAGAGACAGTACTACCAAATAGAATAGTAGGTTATTGATGTTTTTGCCATATACTTGGTTCACCCGTGGTGAGGTAAGTTAGTTCAAGCATTCTAGATTTCAATGTATGGAAAAATTGGCAAAATTCTTGGCGCCCTTTTTCTTTTGGGATATGTTAAAAACTACTTACCCCTCCCATCCCCAAACTTTGGAGAAAATCGAAGTAAAAAAAAAAAAAACTAACAGAAATGATTAAAAACATACACCTTTCTATATTTGAATTTGTTTCGGAAACCCTTCGTAGCAGGAGAGCGGCAATTTTTTGTACTTATAAAGCTTGCTTTGGTACATATTTAGTGATTTTCAAAAACTGAAACAAGTGTCAATGTAAAAAAAAAACGAAAGTTAATGCAATATGGGGATAACACTGGGTTCTATTTAGGGTTATGCTATAAGACTACTTCACATAAAATAATGATCTCTAAAAATTTACGATGGCATTTTAGGAATTTTTGAAAAAAAAAATAAAGGTGAAAAACATTTTTTTTTATTGCTATCGGTCATTTTGATTAATATGGCCTAAAGATACTGATTTTCATAACTCTACCTCCCTATGCAGCTAAGTTGTGATTAACGGCGTCACAGATAATATAATACTATACTAGTACAGATGCCTAACGTCATACAACAAAACTGGTCCGCATTAACCGGGCAGACCGCCGGGCAGGCCCGTTTTTAGGACATTGTGACGCAATTAAATAACACATTTACTTAATTTGAACAGTTTTTCACGGTTTAAATCTGTAAGATGAATGCTTGTGTAAAAAAAAAAAACAGGTTACCCGACTTAACCGTCGAGCCATCTCTTGATATTTTTAAAAGCTTATTTACTGTATTGTATAGTACGGAATGGGACCTCATGACGGCGTGAACCGCCAGCGCTACATAGTCTATTATGGTGCAGGCGTTCATTGTTATCATTGTTTGACACATTTACTCAAACTACAGGTGGAGGGATTGTATTGTCATACAAGTCTATACTGCCTCCGTGGTCTAGTGGTCTGAGCCATGGGCTAACGATCCGGAGGTCCTGGGTTCGATTCCCAGGGGGGAACACAAAGTTGATATTTGTAAATTTATCACTTGTGAGGTTTTCCCCAGTTTGGTTAGGACATTGCAGGCTGAATCACCTGATTGTCCGAAAAGAAAAAGGATTCCGTGCTTCGGAGGGCACGTTAAGCCGTCGGTCCCGGTCGCTGTCTTTGATAGTGGTCGTTACTGAAATCATGTCAGAGGCCTATAGCTGAGCTACTAGGCGGTTTGAAAACTCTGACACCAGGGTTTATCGGGTCGTTGTTCGACTCGAAAATCCACTCGCTAAGAAGAAGACAAGTCTATAAGTGACGCATTCGTAGAGTTTAAGGCCTGTGTTATTTTTTGTGTATGATTTTATGTACGACTGTGTCGTTGGTGTACCTATTAAATAAAAATAAATAAAATAAAAATAATAAGTCAAAGATTATGTCAAAAATATTTTATTATAGTTATTCATTATAAAATATCTAACACTCCGATCCATTATATCACTAAAGATAAGAATTACACCAATATCACAATATCATTATACGCTCAGGCTTTTTGGTATCACCAGCCTGCAGCCAATGTCATGTTTTTTAATCCTATCTATATTTTTTCAATCTAGCTAGAAAGTTATCAATATTTAGGTAGGTTATAAATAAAATAGAAATGGTGCCGAATCAGAAGCTTAGCCAGTCACTTCCTAAAATCTGAATAAAATGGAGACAGAAATACGGCAGCTGATTATAATCCTGTCTAAGTGACGTAACACGACTAAAATAAAATGGGATCCTAGATGGTGTATTCTTATTTTAAGCGCCATACGTCACTTTGACAGGATTATAAACAGTTGTTGTATTTCTGTCTCTATTTTATAAAAATTTTAGAATGTGACAGAACTAAACCTAATTTAGTTAAAAGGTGTGTCTACAACAGAATCGGCACCAATGTGGAATGAACGTGTACAGTTTAAAATTAAGTGCATATATTTCAAAGATTCTGTTCAATGAAAATGTTAATGATTTTCTTATTATTTACTGTGCAGTTTGGCAATAAAGAGTTTGGCAAAAATGAGGGCGCCACTTTCTTTGAAAAGTGGGATTTAATTGGCAACACATGAGATTTTTTGTATGGCGAAATTTTGGTTCCATCAGTCACCGCATCAAACTCTTACTTGCCAAGCTGTAAGTACACAAATAGTTAACGTGATACACAAAATAATAACATTACTTATTTGAAAGTTAAACTGCAAAGTTATCTATTATGTTTAAGTCATTCCCAATGATTATTTTTACAAAATCAGAATATTAATGGATAGTATTAGGTATTAAAGTCATATTTTCTTTTAACACGGTTTTTATATTAACACTTCTTGACTTAAAGTTTGCGACATGCACCACGTTACATATAGGTATAAAGTCTTTGACCATAGTTCAACCAATTTTAAGATTGATTTCTTAAGGACCTCTAAATAGACTTATTAATAAGGTGTTTCACTGGAGTTTTATATACATAAAAACATTTGATTTAGCTGACAAATGGCCGAGAAAAATATTTAGTTTTCTGAAAAAAATCTAATTGATATGTTTAATTCAGGTTCCTTTAACAATAAGTATTAATTTAATCAATTAATACAATAATGATGTTCCAACACCTCTAAATAATACTATACATACGTCATAAATTTAATTTAAAGTCCAAAACAGGTTACAATCTGTCTTATTATAAATAATTCTAAATGACGACCGGCAATCTCGGCTAAATCTGTGACAGTCATATATTTTTTTAGCTGATGTCATATGGATGACACACAAATAACCTCAATTTGTATGAAAACGTCCGGTTCTTTTTTATTTTGGAAACTTATCAGCAAGCAATACCCCATTTTATTAAACTACTTAATAATGGAACTGGCAAAATTATTTAAAAATACATATTGCCTTATTTCCACAGAACAATTTATAAGTTAGTTAAGTTGGTAAAAAATAAATTACTTAAAAATATCCTGGCTGATACCACGGCTCTACACATTCACAAATACTTTATAGGAAAAAAATATTTGTACGTCAACGGAGAAAATGCTACAATGAAAATTCTATTTGGTGATAGAAAGTAAACGATTACCTAATCAATTTATTTCAATGAAATTCAAGAATGTAACGTAATTTTCTCTCTTTGGTCCCACTTCTATGATAGAAAAACTGAATGTTTGCTAATGAAGAATTCGCACTAAGAATATATCGGCAAGCCTTTGTTTAAAAATAATCAATACCTTTACATGGTTTTAACTTTAAAGCTATTCTTAATACAAACATAGATTCTAATAAGGCTGACAGTCATGATTGCATTTTGTCGCTAGAGTTGATTATAATTTGAGGAACAAAATGCAATTCTATGAGGTAGTAAGAGTCTAGGAACGACATAAAATTGCGAAAACCTATAAAAATAAAGATACAAAAATTAAGGCGCAAATCCTACCTTGTCAATTTTAAGTCATGCAGCATGACTCATAACAGTTTTATTGACGCATGTGAAGCGCATATCGCTGTGGGCGTTACAGGATAGACATGCCTTCACACAATGGCATACAGTTTAAATACGCCCTAAAACCTAGTAACGCCCTATTCTACGTTTTTTTCTAGCGACAATGCAAGACGTGCATGACTTTGCGCCTAGCCTGCGAAACACATCCCTAGCGACAATGTGCATTCCTTCAGTTGGCCTATCTCTTGTTGAGCCGGTACCAGAGCGCGGTGCACGTGAGCACGTGCATGACTAACGTGGTGGCGACCACCAGCGCCATGTTGCCGCCCACGTCCACCTCCGCCATGTCCATCTCCACGAGGAACTTGCTCGGCGTCGCGTAGTGGCAGTATTCTGGAAATTAAAGCGGTATTTGAAATAAATTTGATTTCGCCCGGTTAGAAGATTAATACCGTTAATCGAATTCCACGGGTGTCATAATATAAGTCGACTATGGGATAACCAGAAAAAAGGCAGCAGCATTAACTGTGAATGCCCAATAATGCCCATATCCAGCAGTAGAAGTGTGGTAGTAATTCATACAAGTTTCTACAAAAGAAAAAGTTAGCTAGGTTAATTTATACTCAATAATTGCGTAGAACGAAAGCTATTGCTCTCCTAAAGAGTTTTCTTTGTTTTAATATTGTTATCTTATGTCACTGTACGATTGATGAAAAGATAATAAACTAAGACAATGCATGATATGATAATACACTAAGCAATATAAAAGTATATCTCATAAATATTCATTTCATCTGAAAGGCATATTATGTAGAAAAGTTTAAAAAACATCGTTGGTATGGCTTTGTTGACTAGAAATAACAGTACGTATAAGAAGGAGCCGCACCCAGTCTTACTTAGTGGCGCGCAATATGATAGATAGCAGATAGCCCAATATCCAGGAGTGGACTGATACATACTCATAATAATAATGATGATAAACATCCTATGTATAAGTTTACCTTTAGAACAATGCATTTTAGTCCTGTTAAAGCCATAGACAGAATGCACGGCAACATGGAAGCCGGCTCGGAAGTAGGAGAGGTGGTGCAGCCAACGGAACGCCCACGGCGTGTCCCGGAGCGCCAGGCAGAAACCAAACACGGAGAACAGGCACGCCAGGACCGGGCCTATGAACACTGCAATCTGGAAATAAAATATTAAAAGAAGTCAGTTCAGGTCAAGAATAGGTAAGTACACCAAGCCGACCAGAGTGCATGAAAATATTTATGAATGAAGACGAAGAGAAAGATGTTGGTAAGGATCGTAGCAAGCGAAAGAATATAATCGCCTACTACTCTGGAAAATAATTATAAGCATACCAAAACGCTTGTTGTTGAAAGGAGTGGCCTCTAGTGGCATCGACGAGAACTATCAAGATGATAATTGAATGAGTCAATAGCGTACAATCAATACCTAGGTAATTGTAGCTCTGTATAGTCAATGTTGAAGTGAGTTTCTGCGAGCAGTAAGTAAGGTAGGCGCTAGATGGCGTTCTAAACGTTATTATTATCCCAGTTTAAGAGGAGTCTTCAAATCCACCTTTCCATACAAATGGTTATAACGGTTTCCAACCCGTAAATATAGTCTGATTCCTATAATTTTTGGTAATAATATAGGCAGATATACTTAAAAACTAGGTTTGTACGGTTTTATTTTTTAGAAATAGTACAGTTATAAAAAGATATGACCTCTTTTTCATTCCCATACAAATAATATGGAGGTCATATCTTTTTATAACTGTACTATTTCTGAAAAATAAAAACGTACAAACCTAGTTTTTAAGTATATCTACTTCATATCCAAAAATTATGGGAATGGGACTATGTTTACGGGGTGGGAACCGTTATCGCCTTTTGTATGGAAAGGTGAATTTGAAGACTTCTCTTAATACTTTTCCTAGAGTCCACAAATCTCTAAGAGTCCTAGAAAATTGGCATCGCTATAGTGTCAATTCTCATCTTTCTAGTGTCCTACGAAATTGTCATCTTTGTAGAGCCTTACAAATTGTGATCTTTCTAGAGCCCTAAAATACTTAACTATTTCTAGTGTCCTACGAAATTGTCATCTCTACAAAATTGACGTCTATCTAGAGCCCTACAAAATTTACATAATATCTACCTATTTCTAGTGTCCTACAAAATTGACATCTCTACAAAATTGACGACTTTTAAGAGCCCTACAAAATTTTGTTATAAGAGTCTATGATATATAATTGTTTTCCACGACAGTACACCTATAAATAGGAGTGAAGTCTGTGTTACCTTGGTGGGTGTAGTGGAGCCAATGAAGTATCCCCAGGCTTGAGCACAGAGGGAGGTGATGACGACCGTAGCGAGGAACAGAGTTGCACGTGTTGGTTCTAATGGGTTGTCAGTCAGCCAGTAGGATAGCACCACGTATGACACGCAGGATAACATCTGGAAATTCACAAAATATTTAAAAAAAATATGTTTTGCAAAACGACCAAAAGTCGAAATTAAGGTTTTGGCCCCTGCATAGGCGACCTAAACGCGAAGTAGCAATCACCAAAAGTCCAAAAGCCGAAGTGATGGTTACTTTTATGGAGTGAGGCTAATTGTATTTTGTATTCAATAGATAGGTTATTTGTTTTGTCCTTACCTGGAAGGGTAGTTCCACTGCTAATATTGAAAATATGTACGGTCCTAAATTATACCATCGATTGAAGTATTCGCCTTTTAGAATGTCCATTTCTAGTGGAACTGTGAACAAAGAAATAAATAACAGTTAATTTAATAAAGTTAACAGAAATAGACATCGAAAATATAAGAAAATTCTACTTATGTAAACTTGAGTACAACGTAGCAGTTCAAGTAATAGGCCAAGCATTCTATATTTCAAAGTATAAATATTTGGCAAAATTATCCACAGACTTTTGTCTTTTGGGATATATTCATCATTAACAGAAGTTGTAATTTATTTACCCTCCCACCCCCTCCCCCGTGCGCGGCATCCCCCCGCGCGCCTATATATATTTGTATTGCAATTTTAACGAAAACCGTTCACCTGATATAAAAACTTCCTATGAACAAAATGATCCCCAGTAAATTTACTATATATCTCTAAAACAAACAATAGCTATATTACGTACGAACAGTTTTAATTAAAATTGCATTATAAATATATATAGGCACGCGGGGAGGGGGGGGGGGGGGGGGTGACGCGCACGGGGGAGGGGTGGGAGGGTAGGTAAATTCCAACTTCTGTTTATGATGAACATATCCCAAAAGACCAGTATGTGGATAATTTTGCCAAATTTTATCTAGAATGCTTGAGTAATGCTTGAGTAATACTTGGTATAAGTCAAGTTCAAACTGATTGATTACATTATATTATACACGATTTGTATAAACATTATATAATATGTTATGTTATACCTACATATATTATAAATTATGTTTTTCAGTTAAGTATTATCGTTAATTATTGTACAAAGTAACTTAATTTGTGTTGGCGTTTATCTATGACATATTTTTATTGAATTTACAATTAGCTAGGGTCCTATTGGGCATCGTTGTATGGAGACCTGACCAATTTTGCGTCGAGCAGTGCCACTTGGTATGGACGTTATATGGACCAAACTGAGCCTATTAAGCCCTGTTGCCACGCACGACTCCGCGTCAGAGGGGTGGGGCAGGGGCTCAAAGTACCAAACAACCGCGCTCGGAAAAAAAAAATCTGGTGACTACATTTGAGATACAAAGCCGAGTCTGGTGTCGTTTTCAGATAACTCAATGATGGCCGATTCATTGGGCATAACTTTTTTGTAGGTATTCATAGAGGAAAAATACGTATCGCCTAAAATTATGTATAACCAGTGTTAAAAATTTACAAACAGTCTCCTATATTTTCAGATTTTTATTTGGAAGATGATTTATAAAAAATAGTCAGTAAAAGCCCATTTAATACAGATTATAAAAACATAAACATCTAATATGTTTTTATTAATATTAACATAGAAAAAAAATATTGAACGTACGTGCGGCCTATGTTGTGGCGCGGCAAACGAGTAGGTATCTACGATTAAGGCCTGATTCGTGATAGATTTGCCGAATTCAAAAGTCTGTATCTGTGAGCCAAAGCTTTATTTTCACATAAAACTATTTAGTTTGTTAAATAACAATTTAAGAATTAATATATAATGACTTCGTCAACAGGTTTTCTTTTTCTCCCACTCTTGCCCCTATTTCTTCTGGATGCCCTCCATCAATCGTGCGACAGAGTCATTACTGACTTTCTTGCTCACTGTGTTCCATTTTCTTAAGAAGTCTTGATGGTCTCTTCCGCAAGACGCCCTTAACTAGAACCCAATATCTTTCGATATGACTGCACTGTGGAACATTGGGTGGGTGCTTGAGGCACGATTTGGATATCGTTTTGTTGGAGGAAATTGATGGTGTCCTTAGGATAGCGACACGTAGACAGATCTGGCCAAAATAAAGCCTAAGTATCATGTTTTCAAATAAAAGGTAACAGGCCTTTTCTTGAAACATTCATTAATATAATTTTCCTTGTTGATTGTTCCAGTTGTAACAAATGCACGACTGCAATCACCACAGGGACAAATGCCTGCCATACCAGATGTTTGGAGACAAACTTCTCCATTCCAATTGTGGTTTCTAAATCCGAAACACTTCGTCCTTCTGAAATGGCATAATATTGATTACCAAGCAATGAGGAAAAATCTGCTTTTACATAGGTTTCGTCACGAACGAATGGAGTGAAAAATTTTTGTGCCTAGAAAGTCATACAGCTTTCGAGACCTAGTTTTTATTTTTGCTCTTTGTTTTTCCCAAGTTTTGGCACGATTTGCTTCTTCTTGGTCTTCATAGCGGCAAATTTCCTTAGCACGTCTTACCATGGACTGACTTGCAACGTTTTTTAGCAACATCGCGTTCCGACATCCTGCGGTTATAAAAAATCGTTTTAATGATTTTCCTATCGAGCCCAGGATCACGAGCACCACCACGTTTTATGTTTTGAAGCTTTTGAGCGATCGACAGGGTCTCAAAGTCTCATTTTAGAACCATATCAAATGTTCTTCTCAGAAGTTTTAGGTCTTTTGCGATGAAATTGTTCGGTCGCTGAGTATTTCCCATCCATTTAACAGCGATTTTCTCACGTTGTTCACGTAAATTCATTTTTCTGGCTTTTCATCGAATTTTACACGGAATACCTACTCAAATAGATTTATAATTTAGAAACATTAGCACTATCGATGCTGCAAACCAAGTCAAAAAAGGGTGGAAGACTTTAATGTGGCAGATTTTTGAATTTGGCAAATCTATTACGAATCAGGCCTTATTTCCATTTCACTCTATATCCACAAACAAACACGATCACACTCATAGCCCCCACTAGGATTCCCTGTATCGGGGTGCCATGGACATACACAGAAACATCCACAAAGAACACCCAGACCCAGAAACAGGCATTTAAATTCATCATTCAAATTTCTGCCCCGGCCGGGAATCGAACCCAGGACCCTCTGCGTAGCAGGCAGATACACTGCCAACTAGGGTGTGGGGGGCGTCAAAAACAACACCGTCAAAAAAAAATGTAATTCGACACATTCAAATTACATATATTTATTGCATTTTTAGCTCTTTTCGCACTATGGCGCTGAACATGGTCGTACATAAGTATAATATATTTTTATTACATTATTAATAGGTAAAAAGTTAATTGTGTTGTTTATGTTTTTGTAATTATATTTAGAGAGCTTTAACAGAGTTTTTATTCTCTTAAATATAAAATCTGAAAATAAAGGGATTTGTTTATATTTTTTTAAACTTGGAATGCACAATTGTAGCCATTTTTATTTTTTTTCTATAGAAGCATACAAAAATTAGATGGCCAATAAATTTGTCGTCTTTGATATATCCGAAAACGACACCAAACTTGACTTCCTACCTCCATAACATCCACTAGATATTTTTTTTTTCAGGCGCCGGGATTTAGATATTTGAATACCGCAATAAGTTTTAATTTTTTTTTACATTACTATTAGGTAATAAGTTATTTGATGTTAATGTATTTGTAATCTACATTCAAAGAGCCTTTAGTGAGTATTTTTTTTTTCACCATCTTCCATATAAAAATCTGAAAATGTTGGGGTTTGCTTATATTTTTTATACACTTGGAGTGCAGAGTTGTACGTATTTTTATTTTTTTTTCTATGAAAACATTCAAAAATAAGATGGCTAATGAATTGGCCATCTTCGATTTATCAGAAAACGACACCAAACTTGACTTTGTACCTCAATTACATCCACTAGATTTTTTTTTCTAAACGCCGGGAGCTTGATACTTTAACCCCCTCCCCCTCCCCCCTGTCGCGGAGTCGAGGTTGGCAACAGGGCTTTTTCAGCTCAGTTTGACCTGTAGAATAGCCATGCCAAGTGGCAATGCTCGACGCAATTTTGGTCAACTTTTCCCAATAGGACCCTAACTAAATGTTTTCGCGGGTTTTATGACCACTAAAAAGAAAGATGGAAGAAATTTTTAGGCGAGCGTAGAAGCATTTTATTTTACTAGACTAGCTAAGGTGCTGTAGTATGTATCAAAACCATAATCCCAAAAATCACCGTTCGTCTCACGGTGATAAAATGTACTTGCTGTCCCAATATTGTCGTTTAGTAGTATTGGAATATGTTGTAAGATAAAATAAGACGACATTGGTAGATTATTCCCAGATCATCTATATAAGAGTAATAAAGTAATTTTCTGTGAACTTGTTACATGATCGATGTTTTATCGATTTAAGTAAATGATTCATTATTAGTTAACACGGACGAAGAAAGGTTAATCTCTTAGTAAACAGCAGTTTATATAATTGTATCTCAGGTTTGTTGTAGGGGAAAATTACAACGTAATAAAATGTATTTTACTGGTGTAATTATAACTTATATAAATGGGACATAATTGCCTTTACGTATTGTCTTATCATAAAAATATTTATTAATATTGAAATATGTTATTAATTATAATAGTATGGTCAACGGCCATCACTCACAAGCCATAACAAACCTATTAGATTTTATCTTACATATTGTATTTATTTTCTATGCTTTGTTCTGTAGCATTACAGTAGATACTCACAAGATAGCGTGACAGACATCTTCCCAGTGTAGACCACGAGCAGTATAGAGCCGTAAAGGTAGACGTACTTAGGCCCGTATTTATAATCAGCTCTCAAGAGTGACAGCGAGTTTGAGTTCGTATCAGAAATGTCATTTCAGTACAAAACGACATGTCAAATCCATATACTTAATATAGCTCTCTATCTTGAGATCGCTTTATAAATACGAGCCTTAGTTTCCTAACACGCTGCCTGCTTCGCTACCCGACCCGAAGTAAAGGGACTCAGCACTATCATGTGATACAGTAAATACTCACAAGATAACGTGACAGACATCTTCCCAGTGTAGACCACGAGCAGTATAGAGCCGTAAAGGTAGACGTACTTAGTTTTCTAACACGTTGCCTGCTTCGCTACCTTCCCCGAAGTAAAAGGACTCAGCACTATCATGTGATACAGTAAATACTCACAAGATAACGTGACAGACATCTTCCCAGTGTAAACGACAAGCAGCATAGAACCGTAGAGATAGACGTAGTTTCCTAACACGCTGCCGGCTTCGCTTCCCACGCCGAAGTAGAGGTATCCGAACACTAGAGCGATGGCCACGTGACACGCCACTCGGTACATGAAGAGAGACTGTAACAAAATTGGCATTATTATATAATTTTAGCAACTACGATACAAAAGTTGATTAAAAAAATCTGAGATAATCGATGAAACCAAGCATATATTTTGTAAAATTCTACGTAATCAGTACTTCTATAAACCGCATCCCCGTTTGGGAGCGATTGGCATTTTTACCACCACATTACCTAAATTCTCAGGGAGCGCTGCTGTCCGTTCGCCTTGGAATAATAAAAGATACTTTAATTGGCTTTACCCGCAGAATAAACTTACATAATTCCTAGTAGTCATTAAGTAGTTCCTGTAGAGAAGTATCCACGTTTGTCTTAAGAGCCCCGACTGGTTGTACATGTATTTTGATGTGTTCTTCCGATGTTTCCCATTCTCTAGGTGAGATTTCAGTTCTGGGTTTATATCTGGAAATAGGAAATAAAGATGTTTTTCGTCGATTCAAAATCTCACTCGACAAAAGAAGAAGACAAGACAAATAAAGATAAATATTTGTCTGTAAGTATTTGTCTGCTCAACCACATGAACCCGACAGATTTGTTATTAGAAATAGCTGCAGGCTGCACCTGCTGCGTCGCTTTTGTTCATGCCTGGGTAATTCATGTAATTCATAAGTATTTAATACAATAAATCATTTTAGGTAGTAAATTGAAATAAAAATTCATACCAGTAGCACTAGGTAAAGCTGGTATCGTAGGCACATTGTCGTCGGAGTAGTCAGGTTTAAATCGTCGCATCGTCTGCGCAGCCTTCACCAGATCCACATCGTACTCTCCTGATGCCACCTCCATTACTGAAAAAAATCCATTATGTTTTCTGTGAATAAAATTTATGTGAATAGGGATATGGCAAATAATCACAATTCTTTTTTTTTTTCAAAGAGAATATCCAAAGTTTAGCCAATCCCACTGACTGCGCCAAAAACGCAATGGTAATAAATATAATATAATAGAATTGTGCATAAGGTTCATTTTTATTTTGGGTAAAAAATGCTTTAATAAGTTCATTGCAGTATGCTGTTTCCTAATTGTTATTTATTTGGAAGTTAATAGTGTGGTACAGCATCAAAACAGTTAAAAGGTTTAATGATGCCAAGAGGTGTCATATTGTTATGTTTAGTTTTATTTTGTAATAATTATAGCGGAAATAATGTTCTTAATGTGCTCAAAAACTCCTCTGTACGTCGCAGGCGGGTTTGTCCTTCTGTGCATTTGTCATTATTATAAATTATACAAAAGGGCGGTTACTTATTGTAATGCGCACGACGCTACCGCAAAAAATTCCACAGTTTTGACATCGTGTCGGTCGTCATAACGTCTTCTGCGTGACATGATTATATACGTCACCTATTTACTACAATAGCTATTTATTATTCACAACTCCAACTTATCTGGTTACTAAGCCCATAACCTAATAAAAATAACTATTACATAATGCAAAACGTTGAATGTCATTAACCTCGGAAGCGGAAGGGAAACTCGAAATATTTCACAATATAATCGAAAACACGTGTCAGAATAACATCCGAATTCAGGATATTTATAAATAAATGGACAGTTTCCTAGAACAATTAGCGCGTGCTTTCTTAATCTGTACCAACAGCACTTATAATAAACATAATTGACTTAAGCCAGTTGTAATGGGCATACCAGTATTTCCTCAGTTCAAAAGTTCAAGATTGTTTTAAAATTAATTGTGATCATCACGTAGTTCGTTCATTGCACTATAATTTGTTCCGGGACCTTTGATTTCTTTATGAGATTGGTCTATACTCGTGTAAGCCATTTTGTCGTCATACCACTCTTCTATCGTCTTCGTTTAAAATAAGAACAGTATCTTTATTATTATTGGTCTTTGATAAATTGAGTTCCTATTTAAAAAAAAAAAAACAAAATGCTAGATTGTCAATACTTTGTTGCCATTAATAATGAAAGCAGCAACCATAATGCTAACAGCACATGCATTGCCACTTCACAGAACATGACCCACATATTAATATGCTCAATGTGCGCCGACACCTGCGCATCCGATGCTATGCGCTTGGTTGCAATTTGAACACAATTGGGTACTTGACTGGGTAGCTTAAAAAAATCAAAACGTTTATACTTAAAACTGATGGCTAAAAATATTGTGGATTTCATTCATCATTAAAAAAAATGCTCATTTAGATTTTAATAATCGAATAAAAAGTATATAAGTTATTGATTTGAGTAGTCAATATTTACTAAAATGTGACGTCCTAACTCACTATTTTCATATAAAAAAGCGTTTTTGACATTTCATAAAAAGTTGCTGATTTGACTAGTTGGAAAGTAGCCAATTGCCAGCGTTATACAAATAACAAGATTTGAGTACTACTGCCTTACTCTACTGATAGTACCTACGTGATGAATTAGTAGGTACTATATTAAAATCTGTGATACTACTTAATCATCTTCTACTTATTATAAAAAGTAGCTTGTATAGATAGAAAAGTCCTCCCAACCGATTTTCGGTGACGGCGGCCATTCTCCCAGAGATCGGCCAACTGCGCGGGACTAGATTTTAGTGCCCAAGTGTTTGCGCAACACACAAGTGCACTCTTTATTCCTTCAATCTCTTATTCTGATGGGACAGACTGACTGACACGACCAGAGAGAAATCAGGCGCAGGACCGACTATTTACATGCCCATCCGACAGCATGGATCATTTCGGACAATCAGGTGACCAGCCTGCAATGTCCTAACCAAACTAGAAACAACAACACAAAGTCATTGTCCCCCGCCGGGAATCGAACCCGGGACCTCTGGGTCGTGAGCCCATGGCTCAGACCGCTAGACCACGGAGGTAGCTTGTATAGATAATCTGTTGTAAACTGTACGTAATCTTTATTTGACCGTATTCTTGCTTCCGCTTGTCTACTAAGCGCTCTATCTTGTTACTTACCCGGTTATAGTTATACAACCACTGATTCGGACGAGATCTCACGGTATCTTAGGCCCGTATTTATAATCAGCTCTCAAGAGCGACAGCGAGTTTGAGTTTAAACTTAAACTCGCTGTCAGTCTCAAGTGCTGATCATAAATACGGGCCTTAGTTACTAAGTGAGTCATGCATGATATTTTACTATGAGACATGCCATTCACGATATAAAAAAATTAATTGCAACAATCTTGTTGAAATGTTCATTAACAGAGGAAGACCGGTTTCTAAACCAATATTGACTTAGCAATTTGTGAGTAAAAAGATTTATAACATGGATGATACGTCATTTTCCATGCTATTTTAAAACAGCTGTAAGAGAAGTGAAGTGATCGCAATGAAGATTCTAAAAATGCATTATGGTGCCCTTGGAAATGAATTACAAATTCGGGTAGGTGTTTTTTTTTACTCGAGCCTCTAATGAGAAATAAAAAAAATACCGTGACGGTCATTAGTTCATCGACTTAACATTGAATATTCCCCAAGACACGTAAAGATAAATTTAAATTGATTGCCCATGCACTTTAATGTCTTTAATGATAGTTTTTATTGTTGTCAGCATTATGTTGGTGGGTGTACTAATTACAGTACGGAATGATGTGTTGGAATATTGGTGTGATCCTCTAAAAAAATTAAAGCGTTAGGGCAGCAATACACCTGCGTAACTTTCGGCGCCGAAGGCTCCGTTCAACACGTTACGCAGGTGTGTTGCTGCCCTTAGTGGTCCTGTATAATTTCTCAGTGTACCTTTTAAAACATGCTGTAAGTTTTTGTTTTAAGGTCATAAGTAGGGACTGTACCTACGTAGTACGTAGGCACAGCCGCCATTCTTACGCTCAATAATTCATGGAGTCCCTGCATTGTACAGATCTCTTTCCCGTGTAAGCAATAAACACGTTCCTCTAATAGGTCAATACTCTTCGGAAACACATCAGCAAATTAATTAAACTATTTACACAATTACAGTACATTGTAAGTGATTCTTACTTCCTGTCTATTAACGTTGTTTTAGAAATTTAAGTTGTTTTGTTTTTGTTGTTAGGGAATGGGTTTGGACACCAAACAATGCAAATATTCTTTTCAAAATGTTTTGGAATAATGTATCAACAACCTGATTCCCAGGATACAAGCTTTGCTTAGTTTTGGGTTAGACAGATGGCGTTATTTGACTTTGTTTAGCAGCTCTTACTTACATTATGCGCTACCTCATAATTCTGTCATTATGCATCATAATGCCTTTTCATTTTAAAGTGTGTAATTTTTATTTTGTGTCGAAATGTTCTCACTGAGACAAGCCTAAAAATATAAAAAAACGCGCCTGATTTTCCGTCTGTGGGAAAGGCACAGTTCCAAATAAAACCATAACGTTTTACTAACACACTCATGCAATCGCGTACTGAAATAGTTTAAAATACGGTTAAACCACTTATGTATTATAAAATATTTTTATGACTGTTGTTAAGTATTATGCGATGTGTAGTCTCTCACGGCCTCTAGCTATTATGTATAGAAATTGAAGTAGGCATAGTGAGTCGTTTGACTATGTCAAGGATATTGGATTGTGGAAAATTGTGAACAATAAGTATTGATGCTCATGGTATTTATTACACAGCAAATTTTTTCATTTACCAAAGAAATTTTAAGGGTCTTTTTAGACCATGAAATTGGACAACTTTCTCTATGGAACATAAGTCAAAATATAAAAAAAAAAATGTTGTGCTCCCATACAAAATTACTCGCAGAGCTTTATACCTTTTGTATGGGAAGTCCAAATTTTTTTTTTCATATTTCGACCTATGTTCCGAAGAGTTTCTTCATTTTGTACCTTGTGTAATGTATTTACATTCCTAGAGTAACCTATCCTAACCTAACGATACCTACCATCGCCCTTTTCCGTATTTCACGGGGTCGACTACCTCATATAGGGTTTTGAACGAGGATACTGGTTTTTACACAGAGCGACGGCCATCTGACCTCCGCAACCCAAAGTATTGTTTAATACCGGGTGTAAGAGACAGCGTACCAGAAACTGATAGAGGTTGCTCAGTCAACGAAACTGAACAACTTCCACCAGAATATTCTATTAAGGTTTTTTTTTTTTAAATTTTCCATACAAATTGTCTGATCGAGGTGGTCATTTTGTATGAGTACATTTATTTTTTTCATTTTCTGAAAGAATTTTCTGGTAAAAGTCGTTCAGTTTCGTTGACTGAGCAACCCCTATCAGTTTTTGGTACGCTGTTTCCGTATAGCAACGTATTTTAATTTCCAAAAACGCATTTATTTTAAATTGACTTTTGGATTAATTTGTACAGTCACAAAACTCTTTAAGGTAATAGGGCCGCTCCATACCAATGAAGTTTTCTCGGGTATATTTTTATATTTTTTCATGAAATTTCGTATGATTGTGTAGGTTAGTAAACTGTACAAGTATATAAAATTTTATCTAAAAATATATATAAACACCTAAGAAAAATCCATCGGTTTGGAGCAACCCTGTTACCCTAAAGAGTTTGTTGACAGTAGGTACCTACCAACTTGTTTAACAGGTTTATTATGGGGTAAATAAACCCAACTTAATATTATGGGGTAATACCTAATGACATTTGAATATTTGTTTGTATTGCATCGAGGTCATTTTGCGAGTTGCATTTTGATGAGTGTTGCGAAGAAAGACATGGAAAGCTGCGATGTGACTGAAGACGATGTCCATGATAGGGCGAAGTGGGAAGAAAAACTAGGAAAGTGGATCCCGTCACGAGACGGGAACAAGAAGATCCAGGTCATTTTGCGGTCGGAAAGTTCATAAACATTCTGCATTTTTCATTGTACATACATACATACATACATACACAAATCACGCCTTTATCCCTAGTGGGGTAGGCAGAGCAAAAACGACCTAAACAAAAGTTCGTTCCGCCACGTCTGACATGTTTTGAGGGTTATTACAGATGATAATGTATATTGCTATAGTGACAGTTTGTCAGCCCATCGTCTATAAATTGCAATACCTCGAATCCCTCAGCTGGTTTTTACAGCATGCCCGGGAGGAGATGCAGCTGGCACATTCTATGTTTTTCTATCGCTTCCAGTCCAGCATGAAAGAAATTTTCATTGTGCATTTAGGAATTGCCTCAACCTCTACATTTTGTTACCCAAGGCACAAAAATGTGCCTATAAAGGTTTATTATTTCGTCTAGCAGAAACAATAATTTCTAAAGTGCTAATTAAATCAAAATTTCTTATCGTATGCATTTTATTGAATTTTATTGCAATTTCATAAAACGATTAAGGTTTGAGTGATAAATGGTAGGTTGGGAAATGTAAATATTCTGAAGTTTTTGTTTCTTGGAACTGCTTCATCTCGAAAAGTTCAAATTAAAGCCACATTTAGGCACGTATTTATAATCAGCCCGTATTTATAAGAGTGACAGCGAGTTTGAGTTTGTATCAGAAATGTCATTTCAGTACAAAACGGCCTGTCAAATCCATACTTAATATTGCTCTCAATCTTGAGATCGCTTTATAAATACGAGCCTTAAATTGCCGAAATACCTTTGGGACTAATATGGTGATTGTTGCTTAGATTTTAGTAGAGAAAAAGTCTTGTTTTTAGTCAGGTATAGTATTGTAATCTTGATCATTGTAGCACCTTGGCCATTATGCCATTGGTAATTTAGTACCTTGGTCATTATGACATTGGTATTTTAGTACTTTGGTCATTTTAGCACTTTGTTCATTTTTACACTTTGGTAATTCCCATTTCACCGCTGCTGGAGGAGTGTTCATAGCTTTATTAAATAGGGTTAGATTATCAGATAGGATTTACTTACAGAAATCAGCAGGGTTGTGGTAAGGTGGACACCTCAGTCCAGCACTAGCCAGGGCCGGAAGAAGGTTAGCCCTAGGTCCTTTGTACAGAGTCCGCCCCGCCGCTAAGCAGTAGACCGAGTCAATCTTCTCAAAGAGTAAAGCCGAGGGCTGGTGGATGGTAGCTATCAGGGTTCTTCCTCCTCTTGCTAAGCCATTTAGTAGCGTGATGAGGGAAGCTGATGCAGATGAGTCAAGACCTCTGCAAAGAAGAAAGCAATACCTAATAAGTATATTTCCCCACCGACGGCTTAGCGTGTTCTCCGAAGCACGGAATCTTTTTTCTTGCAGACAATCAGGTGATTCAGCCTGCATTGTTCTTACCAAACTGGAAAAAATCTCACAAAGTGATAAATTGACAAATATCAACTTTGTGTTCCCCCCCTGGGAATCGAACCCAGGACCTCCGGATCGGGAGCCCATGGCTCAGACCACTAGACCACAGAGGCAGTCACCATAGCCAGTGATTCGATGAACGAGATGTTGTTTTACAGAGAATGCTGCTACTCATTCCCAGGATTTATCATAGTCGGTTTTTACTACTTCTCTATTCTTGCACAATAAGAAAATGCAATTACCGTTATAAAAAAGGTGAAGTAAGGTACAGTTAATAACATAATTTTTTCTGCAATAGATTTGTTACGCGTGTAACCTAGATCTAGTCTACGTAAACAAAAAACTTTGCGCGATAGATAAGTGAGTACTATCTAGACTAGACTTTGCCGAGAAAGATTCAGCGATGCAGATTTTAAATGACGTAAACGAAACGATTATAATATAACAATAGTTTAAAGTCATTTTTGTTTGATCAGTTTAAAATTTAAACTTAAATAATAAATTTGAATAGTCGAAATTTGACTCCTATGCTTCCGGGTTAGAATGATTTGTTAGAGTAATTTCCCAAACTCATTTTTTCCTTGAAGTTTATTCCCATTTACAACATGTAACATAAAGGGTATATGCATCGTGAAATGTGTGAATCTACCCATGAAACTGAACAACTTTCCCTGAGGAACATAGGTCGAAATACGAAAAAAAAAAATGACTTCCTATACTAAATGCACTATCAGCTGATGCGTTTTGCATGGAAGGTCATTTTTTTTTTATGGCAGTCGCTCTGTGTAAAAACCAGTACATACTTTCGTTCAATTCCCTAGATTAGGTAGCCGACCCCGTAAATACGGGAAAAAGGCTAGGAAGATGATGATGTGTGTATTTTAATTAATAGCAACATCTATCTATCTATCTATAGGTATATCAGCCCACGTCTACCCACTGCTGAGTATAGGCCTCTTCTTTTAAACGTCATCTACCACGGTCCTGTGCCCCCCGCATCCACTGTTTTCCCTCGATCGCCACTATATCATCTGTCCATCTGGCTGGTGGTCTGCCTACTGGACGTTTTGATGATATCGGCAGCCACTCCGTAACCGCCTTGATCCACCGTCCGGGGTCTCGACGAGCCAAGTGTCCTGCCCACCACATCAACATCATATAATGGTAAACATTTTGTCTCATGGGCGTTACCTTGAATCGCTATCTTAGATTTGTTAAGGACTATCAAAACGTTGTTTACGGTCGTAAAAACTTATCTCTACTTACGATAGAACTTCTTTAAATTTAATGATAAGTGGTATCGTGATTTAAATTGGATTATTAATCCGCGGATTTACCTGTGAATTTAAATTTTTTCTTTGAAAAAATGAAGTCAGTATTCAGAAAGTTCTCCTGCCTATCGTGTAAGAACCACTAATGAGCATACCGATCAGTGTTAAAACAATTTTCCCATGTTGACGTGTAGGTACTTGTTATCTAGGAGCATTTACTCGAGTTTGAAACGAGACTAACCGATCATAGGTAGTGTTGCAGGGTTCCGTACAGAAAGGATCTCAGGGACTCTATTCGTTCGTCCGTCATCTGTCCGATCTGTATGCTGTACCTAATTCTTTTTGTTTCTAATCATGGTGATTCTAATCATATATCTGCTATATAATATTGAAACTGATTCATACGGATATAGCCACATCAGCAATTCTGCTGCTCTGCTATTATTAAATAATAATACTAAAATACCTATACAAATTCGACTCGCACTTGGTCGTCTTTTTCTGTCTATTGTAAACAACCACATTAGTGACAGTTTCGGTTCACACACTACAAAAAATGTGAATGAGCATCCTAAAATAGATCATACATCTATGTCACGTAAAACCATGTGTTCGTGAACGTGATACATAATGTAGGTACTTATTATGAGTACGTATTACGAAGTCATTGACAATATTTTTATAGTACTTATTTTGGAAAAGTACATTTACAGAATACTTCATTCGTAGCAATCAGTATTTGAAAAGCTCTCATAATAAGCACAAAACCGAGGACGAATCAGTAAAATTTCCTACACTTGATTTAAGTATTAGCTAAAAGACATCAATCACTAGTGGCCAATGATCATGATCACTTGAGTATGTCCGTGAACTGAACAACTTTGTGACAAGCACTCTCAGTCCTAAGGTTGTCCAGTTGTCCACTCCACTTATTACTATTTTGTTTCATTCTTGTGTTAACTTAGAGCTATTTATAGATGGGTCGATAGAATCGTGATAATATTAACTACAGCCAAGTAGCCTTGAAACAAGAGTTTGACCTTATTTAGCTGTCATCGGGTTCATCGAGTCGATTGACTCGAAACACGGTGAATAATGTAAGTAATAAGTATGGTAATAATAATATTCCTAATTAAATTGTTCGTCGCTTATGGTTCATGGTATGGTAGAGTCATGAACTATTAATAATTGTATAGAGCCCGCATAGTCGGACGATACGGGATGTTGTGGCGGCGCACGATTGGTAAATATTTATCAAAGTGGCGCAGTTGTTGGCTGAATGTGACTCAATTTGTTTCAGTCCAGAGTAATACTGCGGAACTGCGCATCGGATTGGAGTATATTATTTTCAATGCCATTTTCCAGATGTGGCGAGATTTCATAATGTCGCTTTTTAAATATAATTTGGGTTAAACGATTTTGCTGCGAATAACGGAAAAAAGTAAATTATCTATTAATTTTTATATTGCATAAAGTAGGATGTGATAAGCCGCTATCTTGTGGCGTTTGATGAAACTTTTCGTCACAAATCCAACTCGTGTAAAATTTTTGGGTCCTAAAAAACTTGTCTATGTGATTTCTTCAATATCGGTACTCACGTGGTAGGTTCGTCCAGGAACATAAGGGAGGGGTCTGAAAGCAGCTCCAAGGCTACTCCGAGCCTCCTCTTCTGTCCCCCCGAGAGGTCCCTGCACAAGGTCTGTGCTGCTCCGCTTAACCCCAGGAGTGCCAAGGTCTCGTATACCTGGAAAAGATACGGTTTTTTGAGTGGTGATGATTCATAAGCGTCCTAGCTTTTTCCCGTATTCCACTGGGTTGGCTACGTAATCTAGGGGATTGAACAAGGATATGGTTTTTACACAAAGCGATTTACCTCCGCAACCCAGGAGGGAAACCAGACTAAAATCTATCCTACACTGGAGCGAACGAAGAAACATTTCCTATGTCAAAACAAACACATTTTCTATTGCTATCTAAGTATTATTTTTTATCCAAGTATTTGAACGTGTTTTAATCATTACCATTTATTATTTGCTAATTACCGACACGACATTATCAGTAACAACGTTATTTTTTTTATCTACAACACTCGTATTTCTTTTTTATTTCTTTGTCTCAAGGATACCGAGTACACGCAGCCCTCAAAATATTCCGTGACCTTTGTAAAATGTTACATTAATGTATTATTGTGTTACAATTATCAGTTTGCTAACATGAATCCCGAGTTTGGTCTGGTTCGGTTTCTTATCTAGTATTCACGTGGGTTCATTATATTTTTATTACACTCATTATTGCGGCAGGAAACGTAGAACTACGATATACTAATCAAGTTTATTGTTATGGAAGTTGTTTATTACTTTCAGGATAATAAGAGAACAGGGCAAAAATCATACTTGAAATGAAGTTTATTCACCTAAATCTTTAAAGAACTTTTTCTAAGGAACAATTAACATGTGAAACAAATAAAAATTGGATCGCCCTTACAAAGTGATTGAAAGAAAGTGTTTCAGTTTTATAACAATATTTATAACAAATATTTTAATCAGAGCAAGCTTGTACCTAATTAGAGGTAATATTATTTGACATGCATAATATCATGCATATACCTACCTATACCCATATTATGACCGTTGCCCACATTATATATATCTGGAACTTGCTGTTGTTGTAAATATGAGTTGTCACTGCTGTCATTGGCCGCCGCCGGTTCATAAAAGAGTGTACTTTCTCTTTCCTCTCACGTGCGCCGGCGCAGCAACGGCGCAGTATAGTTCTCAGTAATTAACTTGACAAAGAATAGCATACGTAGTTTGTGCATCGAAAACTCAATCTTACATCCATGCGTTTAAGTGTGAATTTTAGATGGGCAAACTTCCGACTACTTCAAGAAGTCCGCCGGTGACTATGCAATCGACAGGTAGTGCGCGACGCGAGAGTCGGCATTGCATACGGAAATACATGCCCAAATAGGTCCTGATTGACAAGTTTATTATGCCTTACTTTTTTTGTTTCCTAAAAAGATAATTTATTCTGTGACTGTGAAAATGACGACATTTTCGAAATAGCTTTCATTCCGATTCTGGGTGCCTAGTTTAGTTAATCTTGCCGTTAATTTAACATTTTAAGGTTATCACTTATAATTAATTTGATTGATAGTATTTAAATTTTGACATTTCTTTTGTTTGTTTGTAAATTGACATGTATTAATTGTAACTGACATTTTCTATTAATTATAAATAAATTAAAAATTCTTTATCATTATTACTTATTACAAAATATTTGTGTGCGATTTACTCTACAGTCATAATAGTTAAACTTAGTCAGTGCATTAAGGCCCGTATTTATAATCAGCTCTCAAGAGTGACAGCAAGTTTGAGTTCGTATCAGAAATGTCATTTTAGTACAAAACGACCTTTCAAATCCATACTTAATATTGCTCTCAATCATGAGATCGCTTTATAAATACGAGCCTTAGTACCAACATAAACTTCTTATCACTATAGTCAAGGACGTGTTTATGGATTACCGGCTTGTATTCAACAATAACATTATAAGTATAATGAAATGCCTGAGATATTGTACACGTTTTTGAAATAATTATTAAAGAACTAGACAGACAGATATTTTGTAGATGAAGATTTTCCAGCATTCTCAGTCAGATTTGAAGCCCTTGGGGAACTGTGCAGAAGTCTCATCTTATGGGCACAATCTCCCCGTTGACTTACTCAAGTAAACTAAAGTAATTACTTTTTTTTCCATTTCAAGGATGGTAAACAGCTAATTTCAGCGCGGCCGTTAGTGACATGCCGGTTGAAGAGCGCGCCGCGGCTAAGAGATCATCCCTTGACTAAGGTCGCAGAAACTTACTGTTTATTTCCTCTCGTGCGCGATGAAGTCGGCCAGTTTGAGATGAGCCCGCAGGTCATCGTGCTGCCGGATGTAGTGCGCGCCCGCGCATCCCTTTAACTAAAGTACCTAAAGGTCGAAAAAACTTACTTTTTCTTTCCTTTCATGGGCAGTAAAATCAGCCAGTTTGAGCGCGGCGGCCAGTGACATAGCCTCGTAGATGGTTAAATGCGCGCGCAGGTCATCGTGCTGTCGGATGTAGCGCGCGCCGCCGCGGCCCGACGACCGAGACGCGTCTGCGCAGATTCCGTTCACAGAGATCTCGCCTTTCGCTCCTCTTGTCCTGAAAGTAAGAGTTTGGATAAATTGTTGAGTATCATTTATACGGAAAAATCACTACTTGAAGCAAACATCTCCGGCGAAACAAAGGCTGCAAGTTTAGAAATGGCTCAGCTACCTTGAAAGGTCGGAAGGAACTCGTGCCGTCAAGCAGTCTCATCTCATAGCTAATTCATGTAATTTTTGGCAGTGCCTAATATTCTTGACGATCCCCACTAAAAGTTCTCTTTAGGACATTGACCCCTAGTTGAGTTAATCTTGCCGTTTATTTAACATTTTAAGGTTATCAGTTATCACTTATAATTAATTTGATTGATTTAATTTTAATTTTGACGTTTCTTTTGTTTGTTTGTAAATTGAGCCCATAAAATGGCAATATAAGCTCTTTTCTATAAGATAATATTAAGTCTTTTTCAAAATCCATGATTGCTTTAAAAGTCCTTCGTGCATGCTCATTAGAATAGAATAATAGGATAATAGGCTTTAATAACCCTCAAAACTTGTCAGACGAGGCGAAACGACCTTTATTTGGGACGTTTATACGGTCTGCCTACCCTATTAGCGATAAAGGCGTGATTATATGTATGTATGTATATATGTGTCTCATGTTTTTTCTTTAAAGTTGAATAAACCAATATAACTATTAAGTAAAACAAGGTAAGTAAATAATTTACTTTGGTCATTCTTTGAAATTTAATTACATGCACGACCCTCTTTTTTTCTAAAAGTTAAAAGGGTTAATACTACCCATGTATCATTAGAGGTAAATAAATAAGGTGCTCTTAAGTAGCTAAGTACTTAGTGACGTAAATCGACTTAGGTATTCGTGGAAATTTTAATTCAAAGTCTGATTTTTACATACGTATTTCTATCTCGTTTGAAGCAGTTTGAGATCAATACTTCTGTATTTATTATGGTAATGTGCAAATTATGTTTGAATATTTATATTTATTAGTAGATAAACAATTATCGTTAAAGTATATAGCTAATTAAATTATGTGATCACCACTCATGAAGTGGCTGTTATAGGTATTAATAAGTCACTGAAAAATGACTTTGTTATGTTATGATATGACAGACTGTTTATAGAAATTGTAGAGTTATTAGAATTATTTAAGTTTAAACAAACATGATGATTAAAAAATATAGATAGTAATTTTTTACTGGCGAGAAATTTAGGAGCCTAAAATTTTGCTATCGTCTAGCAGAAAACATATTATGAAATATTTTAAGTATTAAATAGGTAGGTACATGCATTGTCTTTAACTTACGAGTATCCTGCGAGGATGTTGAGAAGGGTGGTCTTGCCAGCGCCTGAGGGACCCATGATGGCAGTTAGCTCTCCAGGTTTGAAGCTCCCTTCCACTCCCTTCAGGATTTGTCTTTGTTCTGTAACAAAACAAGCAATGTTTTAATCTACCTCATTTTTATTTTTAGGTACTTACATTTTTGTTAAAATCCTACATTAACGTTGTAAACTGCCAAAAAAAATTGTAGGTACATAGATATAACTATGAAAAGACATATTAAATTATATTATGACGTCATTGAACACATTACTGTTTATCCAAATAAGACATTATATAAAAATTCTTGGGTGGATGATGATGTCTTCTATGCTTGTGACGTGTGGTATCTAATTTTATTGTTTGTCATTCCTTTGTTTGTCAGCTGTCCAAAATTCCCAAACAAAAGGGGGAGTGAATCATGCGCTTGCGCATGTTATCTGCCATGGAAATCATGGTAGGAAGATATTGCTCACAAAATTAGCATTATTGTGTTTAAATAATAAAATGTGTGGTTGCCTGACGCACAACAGATCAAATTTTGACTGTCACACGTGTTAGGGCTATTTCTTACCTATTTTGTATTTATTAACCATTCGTAAAGATGACTGATGAAGAATATAAAATTGACTTTTACTAGTTTATCGCCCTGTGAACTGCAAACTAAATCTCTAGGCTTCAAATATATTGAGAAGAGCTATATATATAGTTGGTTGTATTTTTTTTTAAATATCGCTCAGTAGTATTAATGAGAGAATGGCTTGCGGTATACCTAACCTAACCTACCTACCTACCAATGGCTTTGATTATATTAATGTCTGGATTACACGGACAAATAAAGGGTAATCATATTTAGTTTAAGTACAAGTAAGTAACGATGAGTAGGTAAAGATATATTTTATCCAAACATACTGACTCAAACTATACCTGTGTTTGTTTTGTGCCTATAAGAAAGGTGCAAAACAATCCGATGTCAACATACTCATAATATTTAGGACATCTTAAGAGGAGTCTTCAAGCTCACCTTTCCATACAAAAGGCGATAACGGTTCCCACCCCGTAAACATAGTCAGATTCCTATAATTTTTGGATATGATGTAGATATACTTAAAAACTAGGTTTGTACGTTTTATTTTTTTAGAAATATTACAGTTATAAAAATATATGACCTTTATTAATTTTTTATGGGAATGAAGAAGAGGTCATATTTTTTTATAAATGTAATATTTCTAAAAAATAAAAACGTAAATCATATCCAAAATTTATAAGAATCTGACGATGTTTGCGGAGTGGGAACCGTTATCGCCTTTTGTATGGAAAGGCTTGAAGATTCCTCTTAAGAAAAATTAAAAATTTGCATTAACAGTAAGTTTTGCCCAAACAATGAGCTAATGAAATTCAATAACCATAACCTTTTCGTTTTTGTTGACAGGTTTCCGTTACAATATGAAAATGCGTTTAAAAATAACTAAATAAGTAGACAAACTATAGTCACCTACTTTTTAAGGTAAACAAATGATCTATATAGATTTTTCTTTTAAAAACAGATCTAGGGACAGTACATTCTATACTATTTGTTCCAATTGTGCCAATTATGAGAATACCTAATCAAAATTCATTGTGTTCATTACTTTACCTTAATGAATATTAAAATAGTATAATGAAAAATAAATCATTGTCACCGAACAAAGAAGAGCTGCCGTATAAGTGACCTATTAGTACTTGCCTGCTTATTTTCGCAGGCTATAAATAAAATTTATTGACAATTGTTAATTAGGAGCTAATTTAAAAACAAATGACGTTACAACATAGAAGAAAAAGCGTTTTATCTCTAGGTACATAATTGTGGTTATTAAACTTACTGTTCGAAATTCCAATAGTTTATTTACCTACGTAAGGAAGTTCCCATTAGATAGATACCTGTATGCTATCATGATAGAGGTAAGTCAAAGCAGTTATGCATTTAATTTTAATTTCTGTTTAGTCGAAAGTCCCAAGTCCGGCGCCAAACAGTTTGCTGTGTTCCTTCGTTTGACTGACTACGCTTGACCGTTTTAATAGGGTTAATGCACTGACCTGTATATATTATGGTTTACTTCTAGCTATCCGCCCTACGGTTTCACCCGTATCCAAATTATTTTTTCCATAGGAAAAATAGTAGCCTATGTGTTATTTCATGTGGATTGATCATCGAGTTGGAAAGGTAGAGGTGTACCTAGGCTAGGTATCAAAATAGCACTAATTATATTACAATAAATGATAAAATATAGGTGCCTATCATCATTATAATGACATTGTCTTCATAAAAATTGTCTGAAGTAGGAATCAAATATTTGGCATAAATTGTTTATCCCCCAAATACCTATAAAGTAAGTACCTAAACTTACGTAAAATTTATACATACATACATAAAATCACGCCTTTATCCCTATTGGGGTAGGCAGAGCAAAAACGACCTAAATAAAGGTAACTCCGCCACGTCTGACAAGTTTTGAGGGTTATTATACAGGTGATTATGTATATTGCTATAGTGACAGGTTGTCAGCCCATCGCCTAAATTGCAATACACTGAAACCCTCGATTCCCTTAGCTAATTTTTACAGCATGCACGGGAGGAAATGCAGTTGGCACATTCTATGTTTTTCTATCACTCCCAGTCCAGCATGAAAGTAAAATTTATGCATTTAAAAAAACTCACGTGTTGTAAGCTAATCAGAAAGTTTATTCACCGTCCAATTCTATAATACCGTCACGTGTTGCTCGGCATGTTGGTACAGCCACAGTGTAAATAAACTCAGTATAATAACAATATTGACATACCGGCTGCTTCAGTTTGCTATTGTTGTCGTTCCAAACGCGTCATGCTCTGACGTCGGTAGATTAGTGAATTTGATTTGAATCGATCAATAACGCTTTCGATTCTCAGAAGTGTATCTTTTGTGGTGATTTTCCTTCCGTTTGACAAGCAAATTAGTTACTGTGTAAAAACCCCAACCACGATTCCAAATAAGAAATTTAATTATTTTCTTAAAGAATTAATTGACTATGGGGAACCACCAATACCTACTGATGGAAACTTTTTAAATAATTCTCCATACCTACTTAATATTTTAATTGCGAAAGTAGCTCTATCTGTCTATTTATTTCCGCTTTAACGCGGTCTGATTTACATATTTTGATAAAATTTGGCAATGCCTACAATATAGGGAACATGCATGCAGACAATCAGTCTAAATACGTTCTTACATTGAGTCAAATCAGCAACTTTTTATGAAATGTCAAAACGCTTTTTTGTATGAAAATAATTAGTTGTGACGTCACAGGCCTGTAAATATTGACTACTCAAATCAATAACTTCTATATTTTTAACTTGATCATTAAATCAAGATGAACATTCTTTTTAAAATGGTGAATGAGATCCACAGTATTTTAGCCATCAGTTTTATGTATAAATGTTTTGAATTTTTTTAGACATGCCCATTAGAATTCACATTATTTTACAACGGCATACATAAACACAGCTACAAGGGCAAGTTTATTGCTATCAGGTTACCGCGTGTTCGTGCTCTAAGGTCCTGCCCCAATTGACTAAAACACCGAGACCGTGCCACGCTCAGGTTAACGCGAAATTATAATTATACTTTGTTTCCATCATCGTACGAGTATCATTCTGGAAGTGCGGATGCAACACTTGTCAAAATTATTTTCACAACGTGTGAAATATGCAGTTGCACAACTATTTCTTCCATGCTGGATTGGGAGCGATAGAAAAACATAGAATTTTGTCGTTTCCACTATGATTTCACCAGTATAGTTGACACTGCTTGTAGACGAAAGGCTTCGTGAAAGAACAAGGGGTTACTTATTTATACAAGCTAGGATTGACACACCCACATTGTAGTGAGTCCTGACGGTTACTATGGTTAAAAATTATGATGTCACACATTGCGGTCACTGAGCTGCATCCTGATCTAACGCAGGCGCAATTCTCCGTAATGTTATTCGATTTAATTTAATGGTAATTTAATTATCGTTAAGCATATAACAGCTATATTTACATAATAATATACCTATGTCGTTGAACAAAGTCTAAAATAATAGATAATTATAATAACAAGTTAGAAGAAGAAACAATAAAAATATAAACCGTTCTTCAAACAGTAGTAGATCACTGGAACTTTACAAAAATTTTAACAATTAGATAACTAAGCATATAAGAACGACGTTATAAGACATTTAAATAAACATTACTTTTAGATAACCTTAGATAGACATTTCTTGCACATAATCTTCTTTTTCCTGGGGAAAATGAATTCTTACGAGGATAATGTATTTCCTTTTTAGGTGTATTAAAAAAACCTATACCTAGGTACTTAATCAATCTGGGGAACCATAATGGGTTTCTATACAGGAAAATATCTCTATTAGCTGCGGGTGAAACCCGTGATTAGAATTAGTATTAAATTTACATACTTAAATCTTTAAAAATGTACATGTTGGACTGGGAGTGATAGAAAAACATAAAATGTGCCAGCTGCATCTCCTCCCGGACATGCTGTAATAATCAGCTAAGGGATTCGAGGATTTCAGTTATGTAATTTAGGCGATGGGCTGACAACCTGTCACTATAGCAATACACAGATCAATCTGGAATACCCCTTAAAACTTGTTAGACATTACGGATCGACCTTTGTTTAGGTCGTTTACGCTCTGCCTACCCTATTATAATGTATGTAAATGTTTTATACCAGACGTATGTAAACGTGTTTTATCAGATTGCACCACCATTTGTTACTATGAGAGGAAACAGACCACTAAGTACTGCCATGACTCACCGGGAATTTCAGACAGTCTAAAAATACCGACATACCTAGGTACCTAGCGTTGTACTTCTGAGTCATGATTCATTTTGTTTGTTTGTTTGTTTTGTGTTTATTTCTGTCTTTATAGGCAGTGTTTTCAAGGACGCAACTCACTGCCATCCATTGAACAACTTTCCCTGAAGCAAATCGACGCTGGAAAGGAAAATTATCCAAGCGACATCAGACTTCCTTTACAGGTAGAGCTGTATAAAGTTTGATTTTTAATTTAATTTTTGTAATGGTCCAAAATCCCTGGTTCTTAGAAATTTATTTGTTTATTTTTTTAACTACATTATAGTTTACGTAACTATTAAAGCTGAGCATTAAGTTTTAAAGTTAGTGTCGCTTAGTAACGACGACGCAGAAAAATCAGGCGACTCCAACAATGATAACTCAATTTGACCAAAAATGTCGCTTGGATATTTTTTTCCTTTCCAGCATCGAAAAGTAATCAAAAATCAAATGCATTATTGTTAGAAAGTTGACACCACATATGTAGTTAAGTGCATAAAACTTTACTTATAAAAATAATAATAAGTAATTTTTTTCAAAAAGAAAATTTTAATTTAATTGCTAAAGTAAATAAGTAAAAAACCTACCTACCTACTTGTTGTACCTACTTGAATTCCAGCATGTTAATTGAATATAGTAATACAATGTAGTGAATTATACACCAATAAGTGACCTTCAAACCGTTACCAATAGTCGCAAATTATAATGGAAGCAATGTTGCGCGCTCATCGGCGCGGACGGACTTCAATAATACGAGTAATTGACCACAATGTCACAAAGTCATCTGACTTGCAAATCACACCTGCAGAATCGACACTAATTTATACTTTGACAGATGAGTGTCTGCGACTCACAAGTATAATTAAACTGATACGATTATAAACGCAAAAAGGCAGTTAGCGTCGCGTGTCATCCGTAAAAACTGTAATTTTGCAATTATGACGCTTTTACCTTCTTCGCTATCCAGTAATTAAAAGCACGCAGATATTATTTTTTAAACGTAAACAAACGTAATGGAAGAATCTTGCATAACGAGAATAATAAATAAAACTGACCTAATGGACAAATGTTACTGTTGTAAATAAGATTGTCTTAAGATTGAGCGTTGTTGGCCGACAAACCCCGAATGTCATTCATGCTGCTACATGCTACATACGTCGGTAGGTAGATATGTAGAAGAATTGATACACTCACTTTTTCCCCTTCAAGAGGAAGTGGTATCATTCAAGTTAGGTATTGCTAATAATTTGTTAAACATACCTACGGTTCGACATATTTTCATTCCACATCATACCAATTTTTTATTTTTTTTTATTTAGGTACACATAAAACAAATTTTATTTTTAAGTTTAAAGTACATTAATATTGAGTACATCTGAAAGTAGGGCAATGGAAAGTCTAAATAGAAGGCCGAAAGGAAGGATACAAAATATTATAAGCATCTGTTTTAACAAGTTTACGTACTCTTCATTTGATTCCTCTAATAAGTACATACAAAATCATAGGCAATAGGTAGTTAAGTGAGTTCTGATTTGCTAATATTTACAGGATATTTCTAATTAGACTCACGTAGTATAATCAACGCTTTTACAATTGCTACAAAATATGCTCTATCATTTGATTATTTGTTCAATCTAATAATTATTGAGGGCAAACAGAGTAACGAACGGTTATTAAGAGTTCCTATCCGATTATGAAATCTTATTTCTATGAAGTGGGTATAATAAAAGTTACTAATAATTACTATCCTGTAATTTTGATAAATGCTATTTATTAGTTGTTTAATGATATTTTTATATTGCATTGTTACTTTTTTGTCTCTCCTTGTTTGTTTTATATTTAAATGAGCTGTTACACAGTAACTATTTATTAAAATCTATGACATGATATATTTCATGATATCTGTAAAATAAGATATTTTACAATATAAATATGACGAACAAATGAATAAAGGATACAACCGCCCGAAACTATGCAAATGTCAAAACCTCATATTTTTGAGGTTTTTCGCACTCACAGTGATATTTTTATTCCATAAATATGAGAAGTAGGTAAGAAATTAAAATTTCGCCTCGGGCAGATGTTAGATGTCGTTGACGTCCAGTATGACTTGTTAAAAAGAAGTAAGGACTAATTTCGCCATTCTGACTACCTCCCCGGTAGCTCAGTTCGCAGAGCGATGGAACGACAATCTAAAGGTCGCAGGTTCAAACCCTGCCCGCGGCGAAATTTTAATTTCTTACTTCTCATGTTTATGTAAAACCCTCGTTAAAAATTATGATATCCATTTCGATGGAGTTATAAATTGATAACAATGAATCAACCATGTCATATACATAGCACAAATAAAATAGCACGCGGTTAGAATCGGTCAGTATAATTCATCAAGGTCGTTCGTTCTATCATTTGCATGAAATACATCGACAGCAGACTGCTTTTTGTAGTTTTATCATTTATCTCCTGCATTTTTATTTTTATTTTGTAGCTTGTCTGTCTAGACTAGTATTATGAAATAACATTACTACTACTACTACTACCATTAGCCTATAACATTAATAATATAATTTCCTATAATATATATAGTACCTAATAATATAATATCTTAGACTGTGTGTGGGACACTGGCCGCTAAATTTATGATTTTAGAACTGTTTGTTTAAAAAACCCGAAGTCAGAAAACATTTTATATTTTAGTTGAGGTCGAACTTATTTACCTATATCGTTAGATTTAAAAGGATCACAGGACTGAACAGTAGAATCTCTGCTTATCATTAAAATAACAAATACCTACCTAAGAAGGTTCTAGCAAAGATATTAATCGAAGTAGAACTAAAAATTATCAATCATTAAATTATGTAGTGGAATGTTTTGTAATTATTATCATCTAGATAAAATATATTTTTATTTATCATATTACTTATCTCTTCTATGTGGAATTACCCAAATTTTATCTACTTCATATCCTCTGCAAAAGTTTCACTTCAACACGTGTGCTCGGCACACACGCTCTTTTTTTTTTGTTGATAGATATTTACATTGCAGATATTGCGTGTTTGTGCATTTAAAGCATCGATACAATTTATAACTGTCAGTTAAA
This sequence comes from Scrobipalpa atriplicella, assembly GCA_029255725.1. Lineage (NCBI taxonomy): Eukaryota > Metazoa > Arthropoda > Insecta > Lepidoptera > Gelechiidae > Scrobipalpa > Scrobipalpa atriplicella. The sequence goes on from JARACY010000070.1 coordinate 47,682, forward strand.
GTAAAAACAAGCCATTTTCTTGTAACAATGATTTGATAAGAAGTCTCGACTTCCTTGACATAATGAAGGGCAAAGACCTTGCAAATTGTGCTCATTCATTTATTTAACTGAAGAGATAATGCAATGTAGGACCCAGTAGAACAATAAAAAACCTATAAATATGAAAGAAAATAATAAATTTGCCCCGGGCCACGACCTCGGGCAGGATTCGAACCTGCGCCTCTGGATTGCCGGTCCATTGCACTACCGCTATGCTACCGAGACTGTAGCACAGTGACGTTTTATTATTTTCTTTTTTAATATTTATATGAAATAAAATAGCATTGTGAGTGCTAAAATATCCTCAAAATATAAAATACCTATTATCACAAACCACAAAAAATGTCATCGTGGTATCATTCAATGTGGATTCCAGAATAGCAGCCAAGTCGGCGAGTGCAGAGAGATCGGATAGTTTTGTTCTGATGCGGTACTTAACCTTAACCATATTTAGGTACTCTGTGTGGTCGTTATCAAGAGCACTTAAACACTATCGAAATATCAGGGATGACAATTGATATACCTAAGTACCTACACGGATTACTATAAATTTATGTTTTCTTTCCATCCGATAACAGATGCCAGTCTGGTGGTAAATTACTGAGCTTTCTGGTTCTTATCTCTATTTTATGTATGTATGTATATTATACATGAGGTCGTAAAGATCATTCCAGATTTGTATTGCAATGCAAACAAATGTAAATAAAGAAAATAAATAATCATGTCGAAATCAGCCGGTCAGTTCAAGGCGATCAATTTGGAGAAGTCGTCAAACTGTGTGAACATCAAGCAATCTTGTATTACTTTACATATTATTATTACTCATATTTCAGTATTCTTCTAGATGATTTTTCACTGTTCTGTGAACCCTATATGCAACAAGTAGTATATCTCTGTATTCAGTGAATTGCAGATTTCTAAAGTGACAACTGATACCTAATGAAGACGATGTTAGAGCATGCTTGTCTAATTATAGGCTCTCGCCTTGATAAGACATTTTTAATATAATTTCGAGAACTGACTATCTAAGGGCTCTTGTGCACTTCCGTATCTATATCCGCCCTTTCTAGTATGATAGCTTGTGCAACCATCCATATTCGTTTCATATGGATACGAATCGGATACGGAAAAGTGCACAAACGTCCTAAGGATGCGCGTTTATAGTTTCACAGTTTTGCAGCAAATGATTAACGTTTTGGCGGCAACTAGACCGGAACGGCTCAAAGTGTACACAAACTCACTCCTGCGGCTAACTGCAATGTATAATTTGCATGTAACTCTGACTATTGCCAAATATTTCTGCAATACGTAATTGAGTTTGTAAACAATAGCTTGTATACCTTACTATTATGCTTTAAGTCCATCGTTAAACAACCTAACAATTAGGTAGTACCTTTTATTTATTTTGTATACCATGTTAAAAATATGTACCTAAGTAATATCTGAGCTTTCTTAAGTAAATGAACTGTTGTTTTGTTTATAAAATTACTTATAAACACAGATTATAACTCTAACATAGTTTTATTTTTCTTCTTCGATTTAATTTTGAATCGGTTCTTTGAAAGTTGTTCAATTTTCGTATAAGGCCATCCTTTCGCGAATATAAATACAAAAAATCCAAGGCAACTCCATAAAATCATTTTAATGCCCACATGCTTTCAATATTTTTTTTTTAATAGAAAATACAGTTCGTCTTAATGCACTGGCTTGAAAATATGTTACGTATTCAGTGGGCAGTAGCTTTGAAGGCCTTGTGACGAAGGTAATAGTATCACAAAATCTCATAATGTCACATTCCTGTAACTTGGTATTTGAAAGCTAAGGCTTTTATTAAATGTGCTTAAATCGTAGATAGTTTTGCAGAATATCATATTTTGCTACTACTCAAAATGCCACACGCTATCAATAGGCAACACCGTGTGTCGAAAGTAATACTATCACGAAATCTATATGTCACATTCCTGTAGTACCCAATCGAAAGCCTTACTTAATTCCATGGACTGAACAAGCCTCTTGCGGGTTAGCTTCGCAGGATTACGTTACGTTACGGTCAAGAGGTCAGCTTGAGACATTATTGCGTGAGTGTTTTAATTGCGTATGAATACTATTGGAATGTTAAAAAAAAATAAAAATACAATATTATGTTATTGGGAGAAATAAATTGGAATATATAGTTTTTTTTGTTATAGTGGCACGAATTTTGAGGGTTATTCCAGCTGATGGATCTGCATATTTGCTATTTGATGTATAGTGTTGCTGTATAGTTGATTTTTACAGCATGCCCGGGAGGATATGCAGCTGGCACATTCTATGTTTATCTCTCACTCCCAGTCCAGCATGGAAGAACATAATGTTATAGCCCTGTTCAATGTCTGTGGTTTATCGTTATATCTATAGACCACAGACTTCACAGTGATTTATTTACGACTGAAAATATATCAATCAATAAAGCCATTGTGTGAGCACAGTAATTGCTTGTTCTATGACGCAGTAAGGATCGTTACATTTGAATAATAGTTCTTTTAATGCTTCTTCTTATTATCACGTACACGCACTAAGATACAGTCGGTCCAATGTGACAAAAATGTTACTGTAACATTAAACTTATCAATAATCGTCAGCCTACGAATGATTTTGCTATTCATACCCACCAAATGTCGTTAGTTTTCTAACTGTAAAATCTAATGCGCAAATGTTATAGCTTTATGTATTACCTACCACATTTATTTTCATTGGGTTTGCTATTGCCTGTCGCAAAATTGCCTATTATATGCAGCGTTCCTATTCTACTAGTTCTACAGCAGTGGTTCTGAATATATTCTAATACTAGCACAGTGGGCTGGCAAGTGCCCTGGCCGTGATATAAGCGGTCACTGTCGCTAGAACCCGCTTTCCAATGCGTTTTCCGCGAGGCCTAGATAGACGCGCCACGCCGGTCATTTCACTGGCTTTCTCACCCTTCACTTCGAGTTGGCGGCCATGCAGCTGCATAGATACTGCATGTTCTTTTACAGTTACTTAACCTTTGTGTATAGGTATCGTCAACGGCTAACTGTCTCGTAAGTTGTGGGGTTCTATTCATTGTATATCTTTGACTATTTCTAATCTAAGATGAAATTTTGCATTTAAATTTTGTATTTAATGTTATAATTATGTTGCATTTTTGATATTATAATATGAGTAAGTTTAATATTTATTTCATTAAAATTCCAAATGAGACCCAACTGTTCCGTAAAATACATGGAACGATTTCGGACTAATTTCTTGGTAATAAGTTATTAAAATTGTGTTTAGCACAAAAAGTACGCAGGATTAATTCGATGTTTTTATAGATTCCATTATACCTACCTACTTACTTAGGCCCGTATTTATAATCAGCTCTCAAGAGTGACAGCGAGTTTGAGTTCGTATCAAAAACGTCATTCCAATACAAAATGACCTGTCAAATCCGCACTCAATATTGCTCTCAATCTTGAGATGGCTTTATAAATACGAGCCTTAGAAACCATTTTAGGACATATTGCATGTAATATGTGTACGTACCGTCTTCAGCGCACACTGCAGTTTATTTATAGTAGAATATGTGCCATGGTTACGTGCCCTGACGCATATAGGCACATTCTTCATACAACGGGAATTGCCAATAACATATGAGGAAGTGCGTATAAATAAATCCTTATGCAGGCAAACGTACAGTATTTAGAATTACATAAAATAAGCGAAGCGTGCGCAGGTTTAGAAGAGGCTACATTGTTTTAAGATTTCCTTCCTTCCTGGTTGGTACGCTTCCAAGATTGTGTGTGACGAGAAATCTCAAGCTTTTGTTGTTAAGATAACTACTTGAATGTGTAAAAAGTTGGCAAATAATATATTTTGTTATTTTTATTTGGATACCTACGTACCTACTATAAGTAGAAGTATTTACTCATAAATAATAGGTATGTACCAAAATGCATTCTAATATGCTATCATAAACAATGTATGTAAGTACCTATTGTGTTCTTTTTTACTGCGTGCATAATTAGCTCTACATTAAAATTTTCGTGAACAATTTTATTATAACTACCTACCTAATTTTAATTTCCTAATACAAAGTACATATAAATTAAATTAGACGATAGCTGTTATCAGCAAAACTTCCAAATCCTTCCTTATTTACTCTATAACCTTAATTTATAAGAAAATCGGATCATTACCGCTGACTTCCACGGAAACCAATTGTCATCTAACTTGACCTTATCTAAGGTACCTACCTACCTTTTAAAAGTACCCTTCGTATAGACCTTATAGTCTAATGAATGAATGTTGCAATACGACCTCAGCTGTTAGCCCTTAGCAAGTTACCTTTATAAAACAAATTCATTAATATTTAGCAGTCATTTTATATTTACACTTAAAATTTTATTCCTTTGGAATGGAGATAAATCGTGTGATATTTAGCAATCGTAAAATTCTATACAATCCGAATAGGGTTAAGGTATGGCCTGATGTTGATGTCTTTAGAAGATAATTTTTATTTAATCGTACTATGAAATGAATAAAAATTTGAAATAACCTTAAGAGGAGTATTTTAATTGACCTTTCCATACAAAAGGCGATAACAGTTTCCACCCAGTAAACATAGTCCGATTTCTATAATTTTTGGAAATGATGTAGATATACTTAAGAACTAGGTTTTTACGGTTACGTACGTTTTTATTTTTTTGAAATATTACAGTAATAAAAAGATATGACCTCTTTTTCATTCCTATACAAATAATATGGAGGTCATATCTTGCAACTAGATTCTAATAAATAAAGGCAATAAAAAATAGAAACAAATGAAAAACTTCGATAGTTTCTGAAAGACTGTACATAGTGAAAATAATAGATAGTTTAGTTAGTACCTATTTGTTGGGATAGGCAATATAGTAGCCACTTGCAATATGTAACCACACGTAGCGTTTATTTTTAAATAATTCCATTTATAGTATTTCGAACAGTAAAGTCATTGTTACTCTACAGTAGGTCCACGTATTTCAGTGATTTATATTAATATTATAACGAGAATGTCCTTGCGTATCACGTGTGGGTGTTAATGCACTTTGGTGTTTACGAATAAAGTATTTTGAATATTTTTGCATTTCACAATCTACGAGTTGATCAAGTATTATGAAAATATTAGTAGGTATAGAATAAAGATTGGTAATGGCAGTGCATAAATAACACGATAAAAAAAATCATTAAAAGTATGCATTTATTAGCTATTTTCACGCTATTTTAGAGAAAATTTAATCAATTAAATTCATTCGTTAATTTCGAAAAAAAAAGGTAACCGTGTAGATAGGATCTATTTCATGTAGGTACCAAAAAAAGACAGAGCAACTTAGCTTATTATTCGGTACTTTATTTAATTACTTACTCGGGGGAAATTATGTACCTACTTTGATTGCAAAGCGCGAGCTATACTACATAGAACATTTTACCGTGGCTAAATTTATTTTTATTTCACGCGGTGAGATTCTTCTGTACTCTTCAATACCTACCTTTATTCTATGACCGTATGCAATTATCGTCACGCTATGATATTTTTCGACGTTACAAAAAGAGGCATTTACAATAAAAGTTACTGTACATTTAACAGTTACTCTACAAGAAGAAAATAGTCCCGTAAAGAGCAAGTAAACTAGGTTTATGTGACCTCGTTTTTATGTAAGCGCTCTTTCACACCCTCAAGATATGGAATACTTTCTCCCCTTGGTAAACAACGTAATATTTTGTCATTACCGTATCGATTTTACAAACAGGAAAAGTTGATTATGTAATTATCGTATCACAAACATAGCATTAAACTTAAACATGGGGTTTCCTCAGTCGATCTTAACGATACTTATCTCAGTGACTAACCGGCATTACCCTTAATTGTTGTTGATCAAACATCATTTACATTTGATTAAACAATGTGCACTGAGTTCAAATTGATTATTTGATTGCCTGGTGATCTATTCAATACTGACTGTATGACGCAAGCTATACTTAGGGCGGCATCATTGTTTGAATGCTATAATGTATAACCTAGTTTTAGTTTATAAGTATAAAAAATATGGAAGACAATTTTGTCTCTTTACTTCTGGGACACCCCAGTAAACACCAAAAATACTTGCTGAAAGTTTTCGATTCATATTAGTTTATAGGTACACATTGAATTAATGATTGTTATATGAGTTTAAATTATTAAAAGGGCCTTATAAATGCGATGTGGGACTCCGGATATTCAATATAAATAACTACGCATTAGATAGTACTAATAACGATTTGCCTTTTAGGAATTCTGGTCACAAACTTAAGCAAAACCTAAAACGGAAATAACTGCGTAATTATGCAAGTTCGGAAACGGAAATACGACAAATTTATAAATTCTGATCGCGTCTAGTGGTTAAGTAAAAGGGCCCACAAGATTCCAAAAGCAGGTTGTGAAAAGTAGCACAACCCGGCTAGCCTTGTACCGAATTCATAGTGTCGAACTCTACTTATGGTGGAAAATGGGCAGGAAACTGGGTATGATCTGACACGCACTTGGCACCCTCGTAATAGAGTTTTATTTTCCAATAGCAGTTCATGACGTCTTACGTTACGATCTGACACTGATACTTGACTTGACAGCACTGAAATAGAGACTTTAGTTTTGCATTTAGAGGCCAACCCGATCTGTTATTACTTACTTACAAGTATGATATAGATTAAACCTACTTAGCTACTAATTAGATTAGATTAATTATGTTATGCATGTCGGGCATATGTAATGATAATCATGTTGTTTTTTTCAAGGATTAATTTATAAACTATCGAAAAGTCATTATCAGGATTAAAAATTTCCACTTCCATGCTGGACTGGGAGCAATAGAGAAACATAGAATGTGCCAGCTACATCTCCTCCCGGGCATGCTGTAAAAACCAGCTAAGGGACTCGAGAGTTTCAGTATATTTTAATTTAGGCGATGGGCTGATAACCTGTCACTACAACAATATACAGATCTATCTTAAACAACTCTCAAAAACTTGTCAAACATGGCGGAACGACCTTTGTTTGGGTCGTAGACGCTCTGCCTACCCGATTAGGGATACAGGCGTGATATTATGTATGTATGTGGGATTAAAAATCATAAATCATGTTTCAGAACAAAATAAGTACTGCTCATGTTTTGTAGTTGTAGGTTGAAATAGGTCAAGTAAATGTTAACTAATTCCTGAGAATCGAGTTGAGCAAAGAAAAGAACGCACCGTTTGTTGTTTAGTTATCGATAAAGGAAATAAACATGCATTTCTTGGATATTGGGAATAATGCTGCAGATAAGTTAACAATGGAATATTTCAATTCAGAAACAAAACTTTTAAGAACCTAATCTTAATTATGCAGGAGCGGAAAGTTTTATTTCACGTAAAAGATGATTTTGGAGCAACAGTAGGTTATCGTATGGAGTTTTCATAAATCTTTGATATTGGGTGCAAGCAAGTAGTTTACATATTGTTTTGTCTTTTAAATTGACAAGTCAGTTATACCTACCATTTTATATAATAAAATGCACAGTGACAGAATATATAATAGCCTGTACCTAATCGTGAATGTAACTACTGAATGTTTTTTCAAACGTACCTAATTGTATGAATTTTTTTTCATTATATTGCCTTGATATAAAATTTATCCAAATATGGTATCAACTAAAAAAAAGTAAAATTATTCAAGAGATATGTATTTTTATGTCTCCCATATTATCATTCAGCATGACCATTTATCCTTGTCAACAAAACAGTTTTTATTCCATGATTCTTCAAAAGTTCACTTGCAGCTCTTGTACTCACTCAATACTCAATTTATGGAGAATCATTCAAAATTATGTCTTATTCACAAACAATTTATCGACCCGTAATATCGAATCGGATAATAAATAAATAAGCGCACGATGCATGTTCACATTGACAACGACTTGTCATCCTATAATTTATCGAGCCCTTTTATAGTTTATTTTTTATAAATGAGGTCAATATTCTTAACTCGTACATGACATCTTTCAGGAAGTCCAACATTATCAGCTCAAATTATTTTTGGATGAGAAATTGTTGGTAAACAAAACTGTTGTTTTTCGATATAGATGAAAATAAATAAATATTAAATATTGTACGATTTTTAGACATACCTAATTTATAATAACTTATAAAAATGTATACTTGGAAACGTAGTATCCTAAACCTAATTATTATAATCGCTTGAATGTCTTTTCAGCGCAAACATTAGTCTAAAATATTCCGTTTTTCGTTTTTCAAAATGACCTGTCTAATTTACTGCATAGAGTTGAAATTTTGGCACGTACTTCCACGATTCGGTGCGAGAGATACCTTAATAAATAAAATAATCTTTTACCATAATAGTCAAGCGGAGTTGCAATATACCTACCAATATTGTGTGTGCCGAGTGAGGTCAAGATGAACTTTAGATCAGAAAGTGAGAAAGTCACAACCAAGTGAGTCGTTGCATAACTGAACTGACTGCAATGCAGAAGGTCTGGGTTTAGTTCTTTATACTTTTCATATTTCCTATAAACATTTTATATTAGCTTTTGAACCTTAAGTGTTTTGGTTGAAATTGTTAATTATTCTCCATTATATAGATTTATATTACAAGTTACTTTTATTTTGTTAGATTTGCCACAAAAAAATGTTCACCTATCACTTTTCCTTAAACATATTGACTAGTATGCGTCTCATTTTACTGTAATCATAGTTGCTATAATGAATCCACGTTATAGACCAAAGTAAGTAGGTACTTAATACAGAAAGCTGAAGCTAACATACTTTCCATTGCTCAGAGTCAGCTGGTTTGCGCAACATGTGCGAACTCGTATTACAAACACGCCTCATTTTCTCTTTTGAGAGCTATTATTACCCATGTGTCATACTAGTCAGCTGCTTGCTTTATAATTTTCTTTAACCTCTCACCACCTGAGATAATTTGAATAATGACTTTATGATTCACAAGAATAATATCCTTATGAATCACTTGCTTTTTCTATTATAATGTGTGTTTTACCATATACTATCTCGGGACTATAGAGTCCCGTTGATAACTACCTAATCATAGCCCGACTGCTAAAATATGAGTATAGGTAATGTATGCTGAAGATGAATATTTAGTTTAGGGCGATATGTTATTTAAGCAAAAAAGCAATATTTTACTACGTAATACCGGCAAAGTGGCACTTATCTCTTAGTATAGGTATAAATATGACGCCCGGTGATCTCAAGAGTCTGAAATCAACCAATTTAAAGTTACAAAATGTAGGATGAATTGCGAGATGAAATTGAGAACTAGATTAGATCTTCCACTTAGTGCATACCCCGACGTGTGCCTATGCAGGGAATGATAAAGACACTCGTACATGAAGCAAGATAGCTTTAGGACCTCTCTACGTGCAACGTCAGAGAAGTACTAAGTAGTGTCTAAATATACCAATTTGAATGAGTTTTCGGGTCGACATATTTCCGAAGCAAAATCTTTTATGCAAGATAAATGTTGCACATCCAAATATAGGAATCAAAAAGATAAAACAAATTCGGCAACGCAACACTTTGTTCATCTAGGTACTTAATTATCAGACTTTTTTGTGAATAACCTTAATGACTCAGTATAGAGACAAAAAAACCTATAGATATAAAATTCTTTTCACAAATGCAATAAGTAGTACACAATGCAAGTAAGCTACAAATGACACCGGAAAAGAGTATTCTGATGGTTGCCTCTTTGTTCCACCGAATTGCAAAAGCGTGTAGAAACAAAACACAAAAACAAAAGGAAATTGCTTGGACTTAGGCCCGTATTTATAATCAGCTCTCAAGAGTGACAGCGAGTTTGAGTTCGTATCAGAAATGTAATTTTAGTACAAAACGACCTGTCAAATCCATACTTAATATTGCTCTCAATCTTGAGATCGCTTCATAAATACGACCCTTAGTCTTGTCTTTCAACTCATTTTCATCATCATTAGCCGGCGTTTACGCGTTTCACTATCGTAAGCAACACGTCTTGAATTACAATGGAAAAATTGCAAAGAGGCGTTTTTGAACAACATTCTCGGTAGGCAATATAAGCGCTATCAGAGTCCTATAGTATGAAACTATGTTTACCCCTATTATCTACGAACTTATAGCTGATTTGATAATGTACTTTCCGCTGCAGCAGTTATTTATAAATTTTTTTCTGTACTTCTTTTTTGGTCACATCGCATTCGTTTAAAAGAAGTTATTCTCCAATTGTATTGTATTGTAGCCAGCGTTTCTTAAACTTTGTCCGCGGACCCCTGGGTGTCCGCGAGTGTTTGTAAGGGGGTCCGCTCCGCAGTCTTATGTCGCATGTATGAACCATCACAAATATAATTACTAATTTATTAACCTAGTACTGAAAATCTATCATAATTATTATGTAGTAATATTATGTCGCGCGTATGAACCATCACAAATATAATTACTAATTTACTAACACAGTACTGAAAATCTATTATATTATGTAGTAACATTTAACGATATCGCTCGCTCAATAACGTAAACAAACAGCACCACACCATCTCTCACATTAGCGACTTTTTATGGATTTTATGTTTTAAAGTATTTTTTTTTCTAAGGGCGTCCTCGAAATTTTGCCTGAGTTTCTAGGGGTCCGTGGCCAAAAAGTTTAAGAAACACTGGGATAGGTCATTCTGCCTTATTATTACAAGGTTATCTGCTTTTCCCCGTGCTCTAAATTCAGAAAGCAAAAGTTCTCGCTATTAAAAAAACTTGCCATACCAAAAATTTATATCATATCAAAGATTATTTTTTATAATATAGTAATAATTTGATCCTATTAAATATTACTTAAGAGGCTACCCTGAGCCAAGTGGCGCCCTCATCAGTCAAAAAATCATAATCCACTGAAAACACAATCAATCGAAAATCCGGTACGGCGAATTGAAGTTAAAGCAAAGAAGATAATTTAGAACATCATAAACTTGAAATTCATAGTTCCTGGTAGTAACAGAAAGAAAATTTGCGAAAAACGGCCACTTTTAGCACTTTTGCTATCTGTAACTGCTGTAAACACTGAATCATAAGTTTATGATGTTCTAAATTATCTTCTTTGCTTTAACTTCAATTCGCCGTACCGGATTTTCGATTGATTGTGTTTTCAGTGGATTATGATTTTTTGACTGATGAGGGCGCCACTTGGCTCAGGGTAGCCTCTTAAGTAGAATTATCTGTACAAAAACCCAGTACCTAACTTAATCTGACATAGATTGTCAGTGGAACTTAAAATTACCGTATAACTGCATTTAACTTATTAAAATTGCATTAAATCATAATGCATTTATGATGGCCGCCAAAACATTAATAATTATGTAAACATCACTATATTACGTCATATATATTTTATTTTTATTTTATAAATATGTTGGTACCTTTACATACGTCGTCACTCAGTCACAATACAGACGATATTTTTTAAATTTATTGTGCTATTTACGCAATTTATACTTCAATAACAGAGCGAGATCGAATAGGGCTATTCACTCTCACTTTGAAAAGGCCTAGATTATATCCGGGAAACAACTGCTGGCTGCGATAGTTCCATAACATTTTCTAGTAGGTACATGATCATGTGTTAATCTGAGCAGATAAAAAGGTCAATACTTTGACATCTACTTAAGTAATGTTATAAAGAGGAAAGATTTTGAATGTTTGTAACGGATAATCTTAAAAAATAATTTTTGGATTGATTTTGTAAATTTATTCTTTTAAAGAAGGCACCATCAATTATTTAAGCTATTTTTTCCCGGGGGAAAATATCTTGTTCTTACCGGAACTATTCCGCGACCTAGGCTCGTATTTATAAAGCGATCTCAAGATTGAGAGCAATATTAAATGCGGATTTGACAGGTAATTTTGACAGGAATGACAACTCAAACTCGCTGTCACTCTTGAGAGCTGATTATAAATACGGGCCCTAGAAAGCTGTAGTAATAGGTGTTTAAAATAATATCTAGGTATAATGATGACGTGTGGGACTGATAACATTTACTTATTAACCTCATTTAGTTGATAAGCAAATGATATTGTTGTTGGATAATACTTATGATTAGAATAGGAAGCATATGTCTGGAAATTATAAGAAAGTAGTATAATTATATTAGGTATATTTATAATGTCTTACGCCACTTCTATATTATGATAATAATAAATTGAAACACTAATTAATACATACCTACATAAACAATAAGCAAAATTCTTTGTCAAATAAATTTTATCTTGGCTGCTATAGTAACGAGTTTCAATTTACTAAATAAATAAATGTTAACAAAACGTAATTTTTTTTAATTTGTTTTACAGAGGTCTTTGGTGACAGCTTTACAATGGATAATAAAAAACCAAAAGGTTAACAGTAACTGTGGATTTAATAATAATGGAGCTACGACTTCATTAAATGAGTTTATTTCACGACCGATAACGTCGGAAACATAATAAAAGAAATGAGTTGCACTCCGGGAGCGTCGGCAGAAGTGAAAAAGCGTCAACAGATGGTGCTAGTAGGTTTCTAAAACGCGTCCTACGCATTTTCGATCAGTCGATCAGGATTAGGATCAGGACACGTGACCCTGACGCAAGTTACCCATCCCAAAAAAAAATGCACAACGCCGCTAAAGAAGTTTACACTTCAACAAGGCAAAAAACAAGCTTTATTTAAAACTAAAAAAATATATGTATATTCAAAACTGTCTAGTTGCATAATACTCGTATGCATAAAACTCGTTTTGAATATATGTATAAAACTTCTGATATAATTTACTAATAGCATGGAGTAATAATATACCTACAAGTAAAGGCCGTTACAGACGTAGCTATTATATATATTATAACCGGACATTAACAGTACCTATCTTACGATATATTTTCTATACTATTCTCCAATCGACCGCACACGGACCTATAATATTATATTTCTATGACGTCACCAAAATATGTGGACAGTAGATATCGTAGGATATTAATATGTTATACTGCCTCACTCGCACTCGCAATGACAACCGCAGGACCAGAGAGAGCAAGATATATATTTTAACATGGCTATGTGTGTGGTGGCTAGCTATACTATAATATATATGTTGGCATATTAATATAAATTATAGTTACGTCTGTAACGGCCGAATAGTGTTGATCGGTCAGTGCAATGCTCTTGAAATTATAAACGTGTCTGAGACCCAAAAACGCGGTCGAGAACGAGATTAAACAGCTGTTATGTCATGTATCGATTTATGTATGTGTGTAAGTAGGTATCCGATCTATGCCACGAGTTCAAGACTCTTTACATAAGCGGATTAGTAATAAATATACAGGGTGTTAAAAAAATTATGCGTCACTTTAATTAATCATGTTCTACTGATGATAACAAACAACTTTCGCAAAGAAAAAAAAATGTGCTCGTAATAAAATTTTGTAGAAAATTGCAGATGAGGATAGAAAAGGCATTTTTGTTTCGAGCTAAAATTTTTTGCTTTGGGAAAGTTGTTTGGGATCATCAGTAAATAGAACGTGGTTTAAAGGAACGCAGTAATTTTTTTTTTATACCTTGTATGTATAGCCAAGTGTAAACATATGTGTTGATTACGACAGATGTCGCGCACGTGAAAGATTCCGGTTCTACAGTTTCGTCAGTCTATAAATAAAACTTAGTTTTGGACGCATCAGCTGTGTCGACGAGTAGTTGCTATGGCTTTTGTTGTATTCGACCCTAACGGTACGGTTGTTTGTATACCTGCTTCTTACGCCAAGGGTCCCAGGCTCGGTTATCTCAGTTATGTGTGTATTTGTAACTTGAATGGCTATGCCTTTTCTAAGCTCAGGTACTACTGTGTATTCATAAAACTTTGGTGGTGTATTTGTAGGACTGTTTCTTTAAAAATCTCAGCAAAATCCTCTGACAATTATTAGGTACAATGTTAATCTTGTCGTATAAAACTAAACCCTAAAATGTGGAATCTGACACCTCGTAGAAATTCGCCTCATTTTAAACTTCTATAGTTATTAGTCAAACATTAATATGATGTTAGTCATTTATGTCAACATTGAACATTATATGATCATACATAACCATACAACTACAACATAATGCTACCATCATACTATTACTCAAAGGTCAGTTTATTCAAGCTTGTTAAAGTAGGACAAACATATGGAATATTTTCAGTCGTGACAAGGACAGACAAACGCCAAGAGAAATTCCTATTGGAGCCAAAGATCTATTGTCTAAAGTCGATTCTTTCTTTAGTAATAACATAAATTAATTGTAAACGAAGGTCCAGATGAACAATAATATCTATTTTGTTTTGATGTAAGAAGGCACAATTTTTTAACAATTATACAAATTAAATATTACTTAGTTAAAAAAAAGAACAAAAAACAAGTAAGATTTCAAAGAATGTCCCCCTGGCCAACAACGATCTACTCATGTTCTATCAATTATGTAAAGAAAGAGCCATTTAAAAGAAAACCCAGTCTATATAGATGATTAGTCTTTGATCCAAGCTCATAAGTATCACTACACGAGTTGTTTTGGTTCCAGTAATTGACCTTAACTAGAAGTTCCCAGAAGCAACTGTTGGGATATTCCGCTGTTTTAGTTCCGCTTTCAACGGGTTCATGTTCATGGTCCGGAATGTCACCTTATCTTTATTACATGATGCGTTATCTATCATGGCTTGTTTTGGTTCGCCATGTTAATGTCTCTTTAGGTTAGATTATTATAGGAAGTGAATTGCATTCCTATAATAAATTTTCTGCTACGGAAGAAAGTTTATGCAAGATAGTTTTATAAAGATTACCCTCTTTGTTATCAAAATGCAGTTTTAATTATAATTTGGCCTCATGCTATTTCTTTTTACACATATACCTACTATTATAGACGTAAAACCATAGACAGAGTAACAATAGGACAAGGTAACTTACCGAATTTCATCTTGTTCATCAAGAACATGTTGATGTTGCAGGTGATGTTCTTGAACTCCAGGTGTACCGTGGTCCTAGGCAGCAGAGGGACCACATTGTTGTTCCCCGCGCCCATCATAGACGTCTCGTCAACTGTCGCCATTTTGAAATAGTATATGTGTCACTTTCACAAAAAATCACGAACTGTCACTTTAAACTAACATGTCTTCAAAATCGAGTTTAGTCAGCTTTTATTAGCCGATGTCAAAATTCACCAATGTTTTGGTTGAATCCCTGTCACTTATTGCTTTGTATTTTTGCAAGTTTTAGTTTAATAATGACGTCAGTTGGTCCAACAATCTGAAAAAAAAAGAAAGTGAAATTAGCTTCAATTAATAAATTCATGTTATTTTGTGTGTTTCATAAAGATACGAAAAACTACGAAGCAACTAATACGATCTAAATGGAAGGAACTTTGGTTGAACTATTCCAGTCACTATACAGAGCAATTTGAATACAATTTTAAATAGGTAGCAAAATATTACTCCTTAGAATAAATGAAACAGAAACAGTTTCGCGGTTATTGTTATAATTATGTAATATGTTTCAAATCTGTTTTAGACCGTATTGACCGGAGGTTGATAAGGTACCTAGGTACTTATTGTATGAAACTGAAATAGTATTAGAATATTTAAGTTGTATAATTATTTGCTTTACAGAATCTTCATCATATGGTTTATTTGTTTAAGAAAGAAATTACGATTATTATTAATTAACTATTTTAAATATACAATTTTCAAATTAAATGTACGTACCATAATATGCTAAAATTGAGTAGAATTAGGTAAGTACTACATTCGTAAAGCATCTTTCGAAGATAAATAAAGTAACAAAACAATCTTCTGGACTTAGCTCCTTATGCGATAGCGAACAATCGACTATTTTAGAACGATGAGGCTATTTTTGTCAATATTTTTTTTTACATCCCAGCCGACGTAAACAAAAGGTTGAGGGCAAAATTCTCATTGAAGAACATTGGAACAGACTAAACTTCCGTATTTTATTTACAACGTTGTATAGTTCTAGGATAAATTACAAGATTGAGTAAACAATGTGTTACATTTACTCATTGATAACCAGGAATGATGCTTTAATGTCGCAAATATTTCCATTATTTGCTTCTAGCAATAATGTACATGACACGACGACACCTTTTTGCTAGCGTCGTATTTTGCGAGTATTTTTGCGCCCAATATAAATCGCTGACAGAATCCGATAATTTCAGCTTTCGTGTTAATAATATAAGTGACTATCAGCCAACTTTAATCTATTATACCTACTTATAATAAGAACAAACAGTGGTACATTATTATTTACTTACCTAGGTCAATATCTTGATTTTTTTAAAATTTAAGATTACCTAGGTACATTGATTTAAATTTTCCATTCGCTATCATGCTTTTTTGTCGTGATAATTTTTTACGTTGGTAATTAATATTATCTTTGCATTCCTCAGTGATATAGGTAGTAGGATATACCTAGAAAAGCGGATAAAAAGTTTTTTTTGTTTGTTTTGGTACTTTATAACTACTTACGCAAGTAAGATAATGTGATGCTTGCATTATAATGTAATAGAACCATGTCTAGAAATACCTAAGAGAAGAATATTATTATATTAACTACCTAAGTAAGGGCAACAAAAAAACGTTTTAAAAGCTTTGACGACGCGGACGTGAAAAAATTGTGGAAATATGAAGTGAAACTTCGTTAGACGCATTGAGAGTAAAATTTTAAAGTCGCGTCACGGGCAAACGGGGACGATTTTAGATTGTCCCATTTGTCCCGTTACGATGCCTCACTTCGTTTCACTTCTGACACGGGTGCTCGGCACACACGCTCTTTTTTTAATAATGATTCACTTGTTATTTCATTATTGTTTACGATTTCTATTATTTTCCAAATATGGAGTGTAAAATATGGAATATGGACAGTGGAATAATGACTAGAATAATATGAATAAAATGTAACATAACATCATACACAATTAAAATACAAAAATTGCGCACATAATGAAAAATCATAAATATGTGTCGCTATCATGATACAATGATGTATATCTGTTTGTTCGTAATTAGTTACATTTCAATCTCATAATTTTACTCGTGCGATAAGGTCAGCCGCTTGCAATTAAAAAGTCCATCTTTACAAGAGAACTGTTGTAAGTGCGATAAAACACAATAAGGTAGTAAGTAGGATATCAATATTGATTTATGTGTGACCCAGCCCTTAAGGTTAAGGCTGGGGAGTGCGTGTGATATGTAAGCAATATACAGGATGTAAAAAAGTAATGTATTCCATGTTCTTCTAATGATACATACAAAATTGCAGATGAGGAGAACATCTTTGTATTGAGAAGGCATTTTTTTTTTTCAATTTAAAACATTTGGGCTTTGGGGAAGTTGTTAGAAGAACATGTGGTTTAAAGGAACGCAGTACTTTTTTTACACCCTGTATAAGTAGCAATTAGGTGAAGGAATACAAGCAATGGTGCTGATTAGGTTGTAGACACACCTTAACTAATTTAAGTTTGTACCTGTCACTTTCGAAATAAAAAAGACAGCGACAAAACAGCTGAACATATATATCTGTCAAAGTGACTTTACATTATTGGCATGCTAGATGGTGTCGTCTTATTAAAAGCACTATATACGTCATTTTGACAGGATTAAAATCAGCTGTTCAGTTTGTTTTGATTCAAATTTTAGAACGTGACCGGACCAAACTAAGTTATGTTGTGTCTAAAACCGAATCGGCACCAATGTCAATCACTACATTGTATTTATTATAAAAAGAAGTTGCCCTCCGTGTATGTCTGTTTTTCTACTAAGTAACTCTTTCTAAACCATGTAAAGGATTTGGAAACGATTTTCACTTTCTTTTTTTCGTGTGGGTTTCGAGCGGATCGACCCCATTTATGCACCATCATGTAGATTATTATTTTGGAATATTTATTTACTACCTATGTAAAATATAGCACTGATACACAGCCGGGGTATATGTATATAATGTCACCTCAAGTTTCATACAGACTTATTTTTAGCATGGTACGCCGAAGAGCGTGGGTTCAAATCCCGACCAAGTGCAACTTTTACCTTCTTTATTTTCATGTTTTTAAGACTTATTTTTATTGAGTGCTTCCATTTTTTTTAATAGCTTGATAAAAAATTGACCATTAATTAGGTATGAATGTATAAATTTATTGCGGACGTTTCGCAATGTTTTTGTTTAGTGTAAATGTTTTCTTGAGTGTTGTTTTACAATTATATAAATAGGTATTCACAAGTTAAAATGTTGCATGTTTTTTCTATATGTAATTAATTGACTATAAGTAATAATGTTTTAGAATCAAGTAGGCAGCTAATAGGTGTTTGATAATTCTAGAAATATTCTTCAAATTCACAAATGTTTTTTTAGCTGTACTTATTGAAAATGAGATAAAATGCTATGAATAGTTTCTTTGTATTTAAGATCAATGTCTAAATATCATAATCATATCATAACATATTAACAGATAATATACAGGGTGTAAAAAAAGTACCTACTTTCCTTTAAATAATGTGTTCTACTGATGATAACAAACAACTTTCACAAAGCACAAAAATTTTGCCGAAATAAAATTTTGCCTTGTTCATACAAAACTGCAAATCCCGGAGAGCATCTTTGTATGGAAATGGCACTTTTTTTTTCATCTCAAATTTTTGTGCTTTGGGAAAGTTTTTCGGTATCATCAGTAGAACGTGTGGTTTAAAGGAACGCAGTACTTTTTTTACACCCTGTATATGTATAACCTACATAAAATAAAATTGCAAGCCATAAAATTTAGAAACACTTCAACATTTGCAACTCATCATAATCGGTAAAATGTTATAACTAAGACATAATTATTTCGAAATACAAAAGTGCGGTTTACGACGTTAATTTTGAAAGTAGGTCGTATTGCGAAAGGCATCAACAAAAACGTAGGTAGGTATATTTTTAATAAAAAAATATGCTGATAACAGAGATTACAAGAGTACAGCGTATAGATTAGGTAGATCTAGATTTATGTCATGTAGGAGTACTTAAGTATTATTCTAGGAAAATATAAATTGTAAAAATGACAATATTTTCTGTATAAAATATTAATTATTGGAATGAGTGAAGTTTTTTTAGGAGCCTGAATTGTTGTTTTAGACACCTACAATTATTCAAACATCATTGAACATCAGCCAATATTTTGAAATGCACTTAGAATTTAAATTTGTTTAGGTTACATTATATAAATTTAATATAACAAATTTTGAAATAGGTACCTAAAGATGAAATTGGAGGTAAATAAATATGTCAAAATAAAACGTAATTTAACTACCTACAGCTTCATTAAATAATAAATAAAAACTAAAAAGTAAAATAAAATACAAATAAGACTACACACTAGTTTCAAAAACTACCTTTAAAGAATGAACAATGCTTACTTTTTCTATTAGGAACACTTTACACTGAAGCATCCGAAAACCAGCTCGGGTACATAAGCGACGTGTTCAAAACAAAATAAACTGTTACTGGCCGAAAACACGCGAAGAAAATCGATTCAAATTTCGAATGTCACGCGCGATAAAATCTGTTCGAATTTTAATAGGCGCGCGCTTACGTCTGCCGCGTCGCCAGCCCCGAGTGCGACTGCGGCATGCACATCGTTTGCGGGTGGATAAACAACCGCATGTACAGTCCAGTGAGCGTACAGTACTATTCCAAAGTTTGTGACCTAATATTGGAGATTACCTTCATAGTAAGTACACAACTCTTGTTAATCTTAGAAAGTGCAAGGATGCAGTTAGCTTCTTGCTGCAGAAAGGGTCATAAGTTCTCTCAGCGAGAAAAAGACGATGATTAATGAAATGAGCGTTCCCGCAGCAAGATATGAACGGGACTAGAAATTATTTGTCAACATTCTGTACCTACTACGATCTTGTGGAAATCTATTTCCGTGAAAAATTGTGACCATTTATTCTCAAAGAGTTCTCTTGAAAATTGACATTAAAGGGTTACCACAGGGGAGCGCTTTAGGACCAATACTTTTTAACAAACATTTAAATAGCAGTCCGATATGCTAATCACATGGTTATCATAGGTTTTTTCATAAATTTGACATATTTTTTTGTTGTTAACAGTTATGCTGTCAATTATGATAATAAGATTTTCTATTATTCCTACCTACTAACTATAGTCACTGTTGGTGCAAACCGGGACAAAAACAATCATCGTTTACCGATAAGAGCCAAACAGCGACAATGTGTCAATCATCGGTTTAAAAGAATGAACATATTTACATACCAAAAGGTACATACCTATTTGCAAACATATTAGAAGTGGGTAACATAACAGGTTGCTGTACCATCGACCGGGGTTTTTACCAAAATAATGCAATTCGATGCTTTGTTTTACCGGAATAAAAATTTAGCATTAATTATTATTCTTCTTTTGAGTTGAATGACTCGATGACCCTGGTGTAAGGTACTCAAACTGCTGCAGAAGCCTCTGACATGGTTTGATTACAATAAATTTAACAGCAGCGGCTGAAAAAATACGGCACCTATGCCCTCCTAAGCACAGAATCATCTGACTTGTTAGAAAATTACATAAATCATCATCATCAGTCCACTGCTGGACATGGGCCTCCCCGAAATTGGGGGGTATATGCCATACTCATTACGCTTGGCAGGCGGCAGGATTATAAAAGAGCAGCAAATACGAAGTAAAACCAGAAACGAACAAGGAAATAATAATGAACAAAACATTACAGGAAAAAGTATAGATGTGATAAATCATATTTTTTATGCATTTTTATTTTACAATCAGTTCGATGTCATTTCCGACACCACCGATATGATATCATTTCAAGGTCGGATAATATTTCAATGTTAAGAGGCTACCCTGAGCCAAGTGGCGGCCTCATCAGTCAAAAATCATAATCCACTGAAAACACAATCAATCGAAAATCCGGTACGGCGAATTGAAGTTAAAGCAAAGAAGATAATTTAGAACATCATAAACTTGAAATTCATAGTTCCTGGTAGTAACAGAAAGAAAATTTGCGAAAAACGGCCACTTTTAGCACTTTTGCTATCTGTAACTGCTGTAAACACTGAATCATAAGTTTATGATGTTCTAAATTATCTTCTTTGCTTTAACTTCAATTCGCCGTACCGGATTTTCGATTGATTGTGTTTTCAGTGGATTATGATTTTTTGACTGATGAGGCCGCCACTTGGCTCAGGGTAGCCTCTTAAGGTTAGTTTTGTGAGTACTCGAATTGAATTGTGAACCTAAACTGACTTAAACAATTAAGAGTTATGAGTTTTTAGAAAGGTGTCTAATTTACGATAACGAACCACGCTGAACTAAATAGAAAATTAGGACATGCTAATTTTAAAATCACGCTTCCTGACGATGACACAAAAAACAATTGTACCATCAGCCAATCAGCTCTCAAGAGTGACAGCGAGTTTGAGTTCGTATCAGAACATCATTCCAGTACAAAATCACCTGTCAAATCCGCACTCAATATTGCTCTCAATCTTGAGGTAGCTTTATAAATACGAGCCTAAGTATTTCATACTTTTCTTCGAGTGGTTTTTCGACCCGATTATACTTTTGAAAAAAGTTATTCTCTACTACTTATTGTTAGTAAAGAGAACTTATATGATTTCCAGGAATGCCATTATACGTGTATACGGTTTGTAAGGGACAGCGTCCCGCAAACTTATAGGGGTTGCTCAGTCAACGAAACCGAACAAATACCACCAGGATTTTTTTTCAGGAAATGAAAAAACAAATTTGCTTTTTCATACAAAATGACCACATCGATCAGACAATTTGTATGAAAAAGCAATTTTTTTTTTCATTTAGTGAAAAAAAATCCTGGTGATATGTGTTCAGTATCGTTGACTGAGCAACCCCTATCAGTTTGCGGGACGCTGTCCCTTACACCCGGTATAATACTACGTACTATGTTTCTACGTCCTTACAATATTGACCCAACCTTGGCTTGATCTTGATACTCCTGACGTGACCGGAGAAACACAGTCTGGTATTGATAAGAGTAACTAATGGTACACAGAACTGGGATAAATTTAGCACTAGATAGGTATATAGTTTAGTTCCTATTTGCTTTGCGAAAACTCAAGTTCTCAATGAGGCGGAAAATAGCAAACGCAGAGAACAAGTATAGATAAATAGGAATATACTTAGTTTCTTTACTTGGCCATGGGAAATATGTTAATTTACTTTTGCGCATGTAATGTCACGGATATTTATAGGTAACCACTGTGGGTCCATAGATGATGCTGATAGGAAAAGTAACAATTTATATAATTTGCAAGTGCTTCGCTCTTGTGAGCTTAGCTTGTTTGAATCGGAACGGAATCCAACTCTTTAAGAGTAGCCGGTTAGGCACAATCTCCGCAGAGTGGTCCTCCCCATAAGGAGGCCTTTCCCACATGTATCCCTGTCGAGATAAAGCAATACGGATACTTCCATATCTGATGATTCGAACAGAAGACGAAACAGTTCTAAACAAACGAGACGAACCAATGCGTTTTGTTTTCTCTCACTTTCATCTCAAAGGCCAAAGTGCCTTTAAAACTAATTTATATAATAAAAAAAGTATTTATACATAAAAATAACCCTTGAATTCAACATTTATGATCAGCTGATTGATTAATAGGAAGGCTGTTTTTCACTTGTGCATAATGGTCCTTGGTTGTCAGTCATAATTTTTTTACCAAAAACATTCTTTGAGTCACATTTATTGGAGCTCATCAACACCAGTATATGGAACATCGTGATAATAAGCACAACAAAGGCTGAAAGTTCACGTCAATAGCTGATACGAGGAGTGAACAATGTCTCATAGCTGTACTGGTTCAAGGTTTGCCAATTTCCTGGTAAATAATATTGCTCACAGATAAAACTAGTAGGCATACTATCAATACGTCACAGATATTTAAATTTAAACAAAATATTAGTTAATATCACAGTTTCAAGTCGTTTGAAATCATAGTACCTTTTAATTAACTACTGATTGTCATTTCCTTATTACGCCTTCTGCTTCTGCAGGTGGTCGTGGTTCGAATCCCACCACGTACCAATGTGTTTTTCGGATTTCGAATTTCATATTTACGCTTATTCGGCGCTTTTACGGTGAAGGAAAACATCGTGAGGAAACCTGCACACATCTACGAAGAAATTCAAAGGTTGTGTGTAACCTAATCTAGGATTGGGTCTGGTTTCCCTTCTAGGTTGCGGAGGTCATATGGCAGTCGCTCTGTGTAAAAACCAGTACCCTCGTTCAATCCCCTAGATTAGGTAGCCGACCCCGTGAAATACGGGAAAAGGCTAGGAAGATAATGATGATGTCATTTCACAAAATTCGTGATAGCCACAGAATTTGACAAAAATATAATTAAGAAACTTAAGGCACTGTAGGTAAGTACGTTATTTTATCTTGGGATTATCTCACAAAATAATAAAACTAGCAAAACATTTAAATTGTTTTGACACTAAAGTCACGAAACACTTAAAAAATAATGAATTAAAAGAATTAATGCAATAAACATGATTAAATTAGTCATTTAAGAAATAATTACCTAAATGACGAAAAAATTGCGTTCTATGGTTAGGTGGGTACGTTTTTTGCTAATAATATTCATAAAACGCCCTATTTATGTTCTAGCTAGATGTCACGTAGAAACCACTATAACGTGGAGTCAAAAGTCATGAAAATCACTAAATCCTCAGTTATGAGCATGACCTTGCTCCCTTGCTTGACGTAACGTAGTATAATTACCGTCAAGTCTGTTGTCTTAAGTCTTGGTTTAATCCTTTGCCTCTTGATCTTGATCCACTGTATTCTGGTAAAGGTCGATAAAATATAAAATACCTAATAATGTAACCTTACTCCAGTTTCGTCAAGATACCTATAAATTCCATGTTTTTGGTTACACAGGCGTCGCGACTCGCCATTGATGAGCGATGTCCGGATAATTGTTTTTTAAAGGATTAAAGTTTCAAACAACTTTCTCTAATGAAAAGAAAAAATAACTCATAGTGTAGTAGTGCAATGGACCGGCAATCCAGAGGCGCGGGGTCGATTCCTGCCCGAGGTTGTGGCCCGGGGCGAATTTATTATTTTCTTTCTTTCATATTTACTTTTGTGGAAATTGTTTAGTTTCGTGAACTGAGCTAACCCCTTTCAGGTTTCGGTCGTCGCCATATTTACAGTAGTTAAGAGCACATTTTAGTTTGAAAATAAACTTTGACCCATAGCTGGATATTGTCAAACTGTGTCTGACCGTTCATGACAATTTCAGCTATGTTATGTAATTTAACAGTGACCTTTTTAATTTCCCGGGTAACATGGTTTAACGCAGTAAAATTAGAGTAACTTCCTGTCAAAATGTGGTCATTGTAATTAGCACTTATCAAATATTTCAGCGTCCATATTAATTATACAATATGTTAGTTGTTTTTTTTTGCGCTTAGGTCATTTTATTCTGATATTTAGACTTGTCTGGACGTCGCGTTGTCGAGAAAAAATCTAATGTTGAAAAGTATCCGTCAAAAACTTCCAATTTAAAAATGAAGTGGATCTTGTGTGTGATAGTGTTGTTCTGTGTATTTTCCAAAATAGGTACGTAGAGTTTAATGTTTTCTACACCAATTTGTACCTCAACATTTTATCAAAGGGACAACGGGTGTAAAGGGACTGCATACCGATAACTGATAGGGGTTGCTGAGTCAACGAAACTGAACAACTTTCACCAGAAAATTCTTACAGGAAACGAAAAAAGAAATATGACTTTCCCATACAAAATGACCACCAATCAGACAATTTGTATGGGAAAGCCAAAAATGTTTTTCATTTCCTAAAAGAATTGTTAAGTTTCGTTGACTGAACAATATCAGTTATCGGTACGCTGTCCCTTACACCCCACATCTGTTTTAATTTTGTGTATTTTTTGTTTTAGTTTATGCTGCCAAATTAAATAAAGCCAATAAAGATGCAATACATCTTGAAGTTGATCCAAATATTTATAAGAATGGCGAAGGTTTTGTGGAAGAGGGAACCAATAAGAGAATAGCTTGTAAAGGAAAAGTTAAAAGTCAAAAGGTAAGTAATTTCATGGAATAATACATACATACATATTTCACGCCATTTCACTTCTGACAAGTTTTGAGGGTTATTCCAGATAGATCTGTATATTGCTATAATAACAGGTTGTCATCCCATCGCCTAAATTGCAATACTGAAACCCTCGAATCCCTTAGCTGATTTTTACAGCATGCCCGGGAGGAGATGCAACTGGCACTTCTATGTTTTTCTATCTCTCCCAGTCCAGCGAGGAAGTTCATGGAATAATGTAATATAGGTATAATTATATGTACTACGTACAAGTAAGTTTACTGATTTATTGACGGAATGTTCTTTGTTATAGTATAAAATGATGGATTTGACTCATTGACTAACGTTTTGTATTAGCAAAACAGTACGAGTACCTACATCCAATTGCGGTGGGTCTTCGATGAATTCTAACCTACTGCCACTGTGTTCATAATTTATCTTTATATTTAAGTATCTCAAAATTACTTTCACCTTGCCAACATCATTATCATCAGAAATCATCCATCCTATAATAGCTGCTTAGTTTTTATGTCCCTCATTTATATTAATTTGTCCCTCAGATAGAGTGGTACGATCCACAAGGCGATCTAGTGCCGAAAGACTCCAAAAGCCGAGTGTTCGTGACTGAACCTCTGTCCATCAATCCCACCGTGTATCTGGCCTTCACTTCCATCGAAGCTGATGACAGTGGCACCTGGGAATGCCGTTCTGGTGACAGAGTGGAGAAGGTTTCTCTGTGTGTCATAGGTAAGGAGGATATTAAAGAAATTTGCTAAAATGTTGCCAATTTTGATATGTTGTAAAATATTTAAAATTGTAGATTGGTATAAAGCTATTTTTCCGTTTCCTGCTTATAATCCAGATGCAGTACATGTAGGTAGATTTACTCTTCATCTTAACCAAGCTTAAGTACCTACACTCTCTTATGCCATTATACAGATCCAGCAACTATGGATGAGTCAAAAGAGATTACAATGGATGAACGGAGGTCTATAACCCTAACGTGCCAAACCAGTGGCAACCCTGAACCCAGAATACAGTGGTATAAAGACGGAGAACTCCTAGAAGGTAATGGTTTGGTATTTTTTTGAAAACATCTAATTTTTGATAGGTATTTCCATTAAATATTTAGACAGAGTAGAGAGACCTTTTGTAGCTTTGTCTGACAAAGTGATAAATTTAGGAAACTCGAAAAATGCAGTAGCTAAAATCATACAACGTCATCAAATGAAACTCAACAAAGAAGTACCAAATGGCCCGAAAAATGGACCATTATCAAACAAGGATTGCTCAAATCATTAAAACATCCGAAGATTATGAATATGAACATCGTCAATATACTTTTAAGTCTGTATCTCTGCCTACTACCCCATTAGGGATACAGGCGTGATAATATGTATGTATGTATCAACAGATTTTAATTATTTACTTAAATCACAAGCTCACTAATTCCTACAGAGGATGGCGAAAAGTTTTACACAGGCACCAAATACAATCAACATGGTCTGGAAGGCCTCCTTACTATCAGATCCTTGACTCCTGAAGACATGGGCGTCTATGTGTGTGAGGCCATCCAGATAAATCCGATGATTGAGGATTGTAACAATACTGCTTCTGTTAATATAACTTTATATGTGAATCGTAAGTATTTCGATTTGAATGTCACCAATACATAAATAAATAGGCGTAGGTTTTTATTGTGTGTAAATAAAAAGTTCCAAATATTTTCAGATGCCCCTAAATTTGACAAGAAGAAGAAAGATTTTTACACATTTGTGGAAGACGGAGATAAGTATGTAACATTAATGTTATTTTGCTTATTGTAAGAAAGGAAAAGTAACTGATATGAATAATATTATTATGTTTAATTTGTTATATATACAGTTCAGTTCATATACCTACCTTTATGTTCAGATTAAAGTTTGGGCAAAGTGCACAATTTAAGTGAACGAATTAACATTCAACTCTATTAATTGCATGAATCATATTCAATGTTTATATTAATTCTTATCATACATAGTAACATAACATAATTTTGACGTAAACATGTTGTTAAAAGTGTCTTTACAATCTCAGCATCATTATTTTTTGCTGCCACTGTCAAGCCATGTCAAGCTGCACACTCTTACGTTATTATCACACATCATTTTACAGATAATTTTCAACTACTTACTTAGATTTTTTTCAGCGTTACAATCGTGTGTGATCCTAGTGCCTATCCGAAGCCTGAGTTCAGATGGTTCACGGGAAACATGGCGACAGAACTTTCCAATAAACAATTTGCGATATCCGATGATGGAAGCTCCCTTCACGTAGTAGCTAACAAACAAAATTATAATCAGAAGTTCAATTGCAAAGCAAAAAATGACTTTGGAGAAGAATATATGACTTACCGAGTACTAAGGATGAAAGAACCTGGCGAATTGACCGCGGTATGTTATTCTCTGATATTTTTATGATATTTGATAGAAATAGGTAATTTTAGATGATCTGCTGATACTTTAGTGATTATTTCAGTTTAAGTCATTCTTTATTATTTTAAATTTTAAAGGTACTAATGATGTTGACCCATAAAAATATTTTGTTTTCACGTGCTTATAATACCTACTGTAATTTGCATTTCTCAGACGTTGTTTTTGTTTTGAAAGTAATTTGTAGTAAACAATATACCAAAACTGATAACAATTTTGCTTTGCGAAGTTGTATGACCGCAGTTCCCTGTGTATAACTTTTCTAACAATCATAAAAGAACCATCTTTGTTTTTACAAATAAACTTGAAAATACTGGACATTAAATTAATACTTGTACATTTTTTTTTTTTGCTTATTGATTACTAACAATTGTATGGACTTGTGTCTGAAATAAATGATTTGATTTGATTACATTTATCTGGAGTAGATATGTTACCTACTATTTACTTACTACTATATATATTATCTACTTATATAGTACAAGATTTTAATTCTTTTTCAGACTTCGTACTTTGTACCATATGAAAGAACAATCTATTTTAACATTACTTGGAACCCAGAAATTATGTTTCCTGTGAACAGTAAGCATATTCATAATAATTTATTACTTGCAGATAAGTTTTTGTTAAATATAGGTGAAAAAATATATTTTGCCGCGATTTGACATATACAAATAATAATAATATGACAAAATAATTCGGAAATATACTGCATTAAACGCCTAAGTAAAATAGAGCTAGCTAGATACTTTATGTTCAATATTGTAGCGTATTTAAAGTATGTTTTTTAGATTTTACCATCAAAGCCTGACAGTAAAAAAATTACTTAATTGTCGTAGGTAATTACTTATGTCATATATGTTTTAATTAAATGAATGTAGATACATTTAGTAGACTAATAAATAAACAATAAAAAGAACTATAACCATGTGGAATAAATAAATTTCAACCTGTTAAACCTTTCAGGAGTCGATATTCAATACTTCGAGAAGACTTCAATAGGAGAGCCAAAAGAGTGGCAGTGGGATAATGCAAGAATATACGAATTTCATTTGGAAGATTTCGAAGGCAATTTTTATATTTTTATTACCTATTTTAGTTCTATTTGAGAATGAGAACTCTTTCTGCGACTTCAGAACATTTTGCATTTTTATTTTTTCTTACCATAATTATTCTTTATTTCAAAGTAAAAAAAAAAGTACTGACCGTTCGTGTTCCACTATCTCGCAATATGGGCTTTTCAATATAACATTTGTAGAAGAAAAAGAAGAGATTTTCTTTATTTCTGATAGAGGGCTTAGCAGATTATGATCTGTCAGTGTCAAAAATTAAATATTTTTCGCATAAGCATAGAGATTTTAGTATGAAGCCTGTCTCAAATTTTGACAGATCATATCATATACAACTAAAGCCATCTGTCGGAGCTTTTGGAATCATTTATTGTCATATTGAAAAGACCATATTATGTTTTGACATCTTTGACTATAGTTTTTTATTACAGATCCATTGCCTATGGGAAATTTAAAAATAAACACCGAGTACTGGGTGCGTATTCGCGCCGGCAACGAGCGCGGTGACGGACCCTGGTCACACCATATGCTGGTCAGCACAGCATACGAGAGCGAAACTGTTGATATTGGCATACTGCTGGGAGTGGTCGTCACAGCTGTCATCGTGGTCTTCGGAGCCGGCTGCATCACTCTCATTAAGAAGCTCTGAATTTGTTTCATTGTTGTTATACCTACGTAATTTGAAAATTAAAATTAATAATTTATTTTGTCATTTTAATCCCATTCATGGAGATATTATACAAGATATAGTAGCGTCATGATTACGTCAAACTCATCTAGAGTTGTCAAATTTGATTCAATACTGAGTCGTCCTACAAAGTTAGCACTATAAAATTGAATGACTCCTTAAGAAAATTGCTGTTGTTAAATTTTTTTTTATTTTTTTTTATACATACTCGTGAATGCCGCAAAAAAAGAAGTACCATTATGAAATACTGAGCCAACTTAAAATATTATAATCAATTTTGAACAATTTTGAAAAGTTTGTCAACTGGCGAAAGAAGTAGGTACCTAAGGACATGGAATGTTGAGAATAAATAATACATACATACATACATATAATCACGCCTCTTTCCCGGAGGGGTAGGCAGAGACCACATCTTTCCACTTGCTACGATCCTTACATACTTCTTTCGCTTCATCCACGTTCATTAATCTTTTCATACACGCTCGTCGGTTTAGGGTACTCTTGACCTGACCTTTCTTTAGGACGTCCCCGATTTGATCCAAGTACGTGTGTCGAGGCCTTCCCCTTCCGACATTTCCATCCACACTCGCCATATATATCTGTTTGGTCAACCTGCCTTCACTCATCCTCTCAACATGTCCAAACCATCCAAGCATTCCCTTCTCAATACCTGTCACTATATCTTCTTTCACACCACAACGTTCCCTAATGACACTATTTCGTATCCTGTCACTCAATTTAACTCCAATCATACTTCTTAACGCTCTCATTTCTACTGCATTTATTCTGCTTTCATGCTTCTTCTGCCATACCCAACTTTCACTCCCATACATCAGTGTTGGAACTAACACCCCTCTATGCACAGCCAGGCGGGCCTTATCGGACACCTTCTGACTGTTCATAAAGGCGTGCAACGCTCCATTCACCATGTTACCGGCATTCACTCTCCTTTCAATATCACTATCATATTTTCCATCTGATGTAAACATTGATCCTAAATACACAAACTCTTTCACTTGCTCCACTTTTTCATTCCCTATCACGATGTTACACTCTGTCATATCCTCCTTTTCAAAAACCATTGCTTTCGTCTTACTTACATTCACTTTCATTCCTTTCTTATTCAAAGCTTCATTCATAATATTTACCATCTCCTGCAACTCCTCTGCCGACGATGCAAGTACGACTTGATCGTCAGCATAGAGCAGACATTTGACGAGTAAATCATTCATTCTTAATCCCCTATCACTTTCTTTTAAGTCTTTCAAGCAACTATCCATGAATAGGTTAAACAGCCATGGCGACGCTACACATCCTTGTCTAACACCTTTTTCGATGCTAAACAATTCAGTATACGCCCCGTTGATCCTGACACAAGCACTAGAATCCTTATATAAGGATTTTAGTGCTCGTATCAAAATACCGTCCACCCCATGCATGGATAGTGCTGACCACAATTCATTCCTCACCACTCTATCATAGGCCTTTTCCAAATCCACGAATGCGCAATAGACTTTTTGGTTTTTAGCCAAAGATTTTTCAGCTATGCACCGCAAGGAAAAGACCTGATCCGTACATCCCATTATTATTCCTATAGAATAAATAATACATACATACATACATATAATCACGCCTTTATCCCTAATGGGGTAGGCAGAGCGTAAACGACCTAAAAAAAAAGGCAGTTCCGTCACGTCTGACAAGTTTTGAGGGTTATTCCAGATTGATCTGTATATTGCTATAGTGACAGGTTGTCAGCCCATCGCCAAAATTACAATACTGAAACCCTCGAATCCCTTAGCTGATTTTTACAGCATGCCCGGGAGGAGATGCAGCTGGCACATTCTATGTTTTTCTATCACTCCCAGTCCAGCATGGAAGTAAATAATACAACTTTACTAATTATTTTATAAATCAAAAAAAAAAAAATAATACAATACAAAAAAAAAATAATACAACTAATTATTTTATAAATCACCTTTATTAGAGACTGAAACATCAGTGTTAAGTAACATAACGAACCGTGTATAGTATACATATTATATTTCAGCCAATGTTGCAGATCGATTATCTATACTAAAAACATGCAAAATGTGACAACAGGAAAATGACGTTACAAAACGGCAGCAATTTTCTAAATTCATTAGCTGTGATATGAGATGCCATGTATAATAAACTATAACATTAATGCGTTCAGTATTGTTAACATTTTAGGGCGATTGAAATGGAAATGCATTGGACCATGATTTACATTCACAATTCATATTTATACATCAACAAGTAATATACAGAGTGAAATTTTGTTAGAATATTTTGGATCAGAAAATTAAATTGAACCAAAACATTGGTGCCAGATATCACTGAGTAGTAGAAGGTAGCTCTTTTCTCATTTTCAAAAGTTCTCAAAAATAAGTAGAGTCACTATCTACATTATTGCATGAGACTACTTTGGTGGTATGAGGAAAATCCTTAAGTATTGTCATTTATATCTATTACGCACAATTGGCAAATTGAGCAACCCCTATCAGTTTGCGTTAATTTGTCCCTCATGCCTGGTGTTTTAACATCCTTTACACCTGATATTTCAATGAATTCGGCAATTGGCTGTTTCGTGTTTACCAGTCCGCGAAATAGTTATTGTAAAACGCTCAATGGCCGAAATGAAGGACTATTCGGGGATTGCGCGTTTTACATTTGCCAATCCGCGAAGTATGCCTTTTTTCCGGCCAATGGGCGATTTCGGGGATTGTGCGTAACATATCTGTTCATGCAACTCTATTAAATTTCACTTTGTATATCGATGAAAGTAAATTACAAGATAATATATTTTAGGAAAATCAGTCTTCCTATAATCGCTTGTTCACGATCAAATAAGCTAGGTGTAATAAAATTGACGGAATTTGTTATTTGACATCATTAATTGCTTTGAGGAATATTTACTTACATAGTACCCATACAAGCTTCGAAATACAGAGGACGTTTAGGCCATTCTCGAAAATCTGTTATCAGTTTCCAAAATTTTCTTCTACGTTCAGTAGCGACACGTGTTCGTTTAGAATATAAATATTGTCAAAAATGCTATCGTTCTTTCCTGATTGTCCGAAATGAAAAAGGATTCCGTTCTTCGGAGGGCACGTTAAGCCGTCGGTCCCGGTCGCTGTCATTGATAGTGGTCGTTACACAAACCATGTCAGAGGCCTATTAGCTGTTCTATTAGGCGGTTTAAAAACTCTGACACCAGGGTTCATTGGGTCGATCGACTTGATACCCATACGACAGAAGAAGATCTTTCTTTAAGATCGTTCTTTTTCGGTTTTGCAAAAGTTTAACCGTGTCCATTGGTATTTTGCGTCAAAATGCTTACAAAATTAAATTCGTGAGTCGAACAAACTTTTTTTCTATCAGTGAACAAAACAAACTTATATGTAAAACACATTTGTCACTTATTTTGCAAGTAGAGAACGTAAAGTTGAACGCCTGATACAAAGTTCATACAAACACTGAATGTATATTACAACGAAGAACATTCACACTAATAGCTATGAAAAGACTAGGCACTGAACTTCTTCCATACAAAACTACAAGAACGTCAAAGAACTCGACAATAAATTAACAAGAAAAAATTGTTGAGTACATACCTGCACAAAATATTGTCATAGTCATAGATTTATTAAATAGATCCCATTCCATAACACGTTCTAAAAGTAATCACAATGTAACTTAAACTCTTAATTTTATGTAACCTACTCTTAAGGGGATGAAACTTCCATTCTAATGTATAATAATTTGGGGACGCCGTTTTGAAGTTCTAATATTTAAAGATCGACGTTAAAAATATTATTATGTTGGCTCTCTTTTGGACTCTCGTGAAATTAATGACTGTCCTATATTTTTTTTAATCTTGAGATCGCTTTATAAATACGAGCCTTAGCTTACTTGTGACATCCTGTGGATGGATTAGAATTCAGAACTTGCGGTAGCCCCACTTCCTCTTGAATGTTAAATACTATGCCCTATGCCTACTTTATCTTTGGTAGCCAACAATATTTACACAGCGAACAGATTATAATATATATTTCGTATTCATAAATATACTATAATATTGATAGGTATGTATGTTGATATCTCAAAATGTACTATTGGTAGAAGAAACATTTTTACCCGACAAGGGTATCTCTAATTACATAATAATTATACTTTCAGGAAATAAAGTTCTATTTACAAAAATCTTTCATATCCACTCGCTACAAATAAAGTCGTTTTATATTTATTTGACCTTTGTTCTAGTTTCAATGCTTTTATAAATAATGTTTTTTTTTTATAATTATCAAGCATACAGTGACATGTGGACGCGGGAATATAAAATTTAACAGCAGCAAAGCGCAACATAATTAATTATTTCTAACGATTTATCCAATTTAATTGCTTTATTGTGCAATTTTATATTTTTTTCTCATAATATACAAACTCATCTAATTTACAACAACGACGAGGCCCTCGTTTTTTTAAACAGCGAATGAACACTTTGAAACAGCAATCAAACGTTTATTTTCTAAAATTATATAATTCCTATCTACACTTAGTATGACATGGGGACTATAAAACGTAGTATCAGATGAAGATCTATATTTTTGAAATAATAGTGTAATTGGTAACAATTATCATTTACCTAACAGTTTCAGGATTTATTTTAATAAATAAATATCTTATATTTTATTATTATAACCATATAATACTTAATCTCTAAAACACTAAAGTATCACCCAAAGTAACATGGTAAATTATAATGGAATGTACTTAGCACACAAACAAATGCCCCTAACTATTTTTCTATTATTTCATGAGAAAAGATAATCTGACTTTGAAAACCCACTGCGAGAATGTGAGATAAACCATTTCTATTGTAAAAAAGAAACAAATTTAAATTGGGGCGTAGTAACATATCTGCTTCTTAAATTTTATTTTTGTAAACAAAAGAACCGATTCTATAAATCCCCATTTACAGCCAAGTATCTCAAAAGCACATGCTGACGATTAAAGTGGTGGCCAATAGAAGGAGAGAGGTGGCCAACCGTGGAGCGAAGGCGGTTTTGGTCACCTCAAGCCAGGATGATGCCATCTCGAGCCAATCAGAGTCGGATGCCTGATTGAAGGAACTCACACGCACGTGGTATTGGGTACCCTTCTCCAGAGGACCTACGCTGAATGTCTTTACTGAAAAAAGAAAGACAACAGCTTATTATAAAGTTCTTTACGATTCATTATGCGAAGCCGCGGAGCTCTCTGTTGGCGAAATCGTTCAGGAACATTATAATCTGGGCCTTTTAAGGCGAAAATTAAAGGCGTAATTTAGAAGAGCATGGCCCAATATACTCGTAGTCTGCATCATCACTACCCAATAGTGTCTGCTTGTAGTATAATAAAATAAGTTTGTTGAACTTACGGTAAAGTTATAAGTTACTACAGAAACGTAGAAGTTATACTTACTATCGACATTTTCAATTGGTACTTTGATGTATGTACTGTTTTGCCAATTGGGAGGGTATCCCTCCTCATAAGGAACTAACTGGAAACCGTATCCTGAAACAAATCAGGAGTAAATGTATTTTTTATATATCAAATATCAGAATCACCATTAAACTAAAAACAGGCTGGTTTTGTGTAGGTTGAACGTATAATTGGACAGAATATTATACTTTTTGACGCCGTTAGTCAACTTTCTGTTAGATAGATAGATAAAAATAACTTATAAACTAAAGCGTATTTCCGTTGCTAGTAGATCTAGCATTCACTCACCGATGACAGGGAGACTCTCAGGGTTCGTCGAGTCGAAAGTACAGTTCGAACACGTCACCTCGAATTCGATAAACGATGTGTTCGCACTGATGAATTTGATCTGCAAAAATATCTTTACTTCAATGATCAGTTGACCAAATGGGAAGAACATCATAGTATTCAACAGACAATCTTGAGGCTCAGGTACAGTACATTGCTTGCTAACTGTGTCAATGTTTGCCGATTGCCTCTTGCCAAAAGTCGATGTTCAATATTAAGTAGTTGTGATGGACCTATTCTTATTTGAATGTGTTCGTTTTGAAAGAAGAAAAGATCCATAAATAGTGGGAGGCCGGGAGACTTGCGCAGGTAGGAGAATTGAACCATTCGTTCTACTAATTGATATTGCCGAGGTATTTTTTTCACTTGGAGCTAATTTTTAAGTCGTAAAACAACATGCGACTTACGTCATCTGGCGTCTGGGGTCTGTTTCCCATGTGTACGTCATATAGAAGCATAGTTTTCCCTTTATCATTCTTCGCAAGACATCTGAACATAGTCGGCGTATCATCTTCCGTTATGGTAAAAGTCAAGTTTGAACTGTAGTCATCGTGTGTCATCTGCAAGAAATAATAATCCTAGTTATTTTTTATACACAGTAGAGGTGTTAACTTAAATTAGGGTAAAAATTAATCCACACTTGAACTTGTAGACTTGGAACACCTTTTCTAAGTCCTTTCGGATTTGTCATATTTATTGGATGCAATTTTCTGAAGGATTCACTACTTATTGTTTTCGTAGTTAAATTTCCGTTTACTCAGCAAATAAGAGAAATTTGATCAAATAAATGTCATCAACTACAAAGCACATTTATTGAATTTCTTGGTTTAATATTTTTTTATTAACTTGTGTTAACAATGCACTGTTAAGCTACTACTGCTACAAAACAAAATGACTTTACTTATTGTTATCCAAAACTTACTGTTTGGCAGTGTACTTTGCAACTAATAGGCACCTAAAAAGAATAAAATTCGTTGAACAACACTCGCTATGACAAAAATTTTGATATCAACAAAATATAATATTAGTACTTAATTGATTTTTTCTAGGTAGGTATCTGAGAGTTTCCAGAAACCTAATGTTCAAGCAAAAGCTAGAGCTGCATTGCCTTAGTTTAAATGAACTATTCGGATATAACGAGATAGGGTTGTTGTTTACCATGTACTCATCCTTGATTTCTTTGAAGTAGCCGTTCTCGTCTTTGTACGACCATATGAACTGAGGTCGAGGGTTGCCTACTGCTGCACATCTGAGGGTTTTTCTGCAACGTGAGATGAAATATAAATAAAATAGCTGTTGTAAAACTCCTGGGAAACAATCTTTGCATTTTGCTACGTAAATAAAAATTTACCATTATTAAATTCTCATTTACGTGGAATAATGATTTGTAAATGTTGTCCTTGGATTACTTTTGGCCCAAAATCATGGTATTTTGAAACGGCCGGCCAGAAAATACGTATTACGTTCTTCAATAGACATCTCTCTTGATAACAATGAATTAAGTGGTTTCTCTATTGTCATTAAAAAATATTGTTAAAAAAAAACTTACGGTTCATTGAAAACTACGAATATTTCTTTCATACTTGCTGTAGTTAGACTACCTTTTGGTGGTTCTTCAATTGTCAAATTCGTTTCAGCATCAAACATGATTGGCTTATCTGAAATTTAAAGAGATTAATAAATATATATTTCCCATATTCATTATAATTTTAATAAGTACAGACACGCACGGTCTTTTGTAACGCAGGTATTTGTATGATCACAATAAAATTTAATTATCGTTAAAATAATTAATGCGTAAAGAAATACGATGAAGCTCAGCAAGTCGTAATTAAATTTTGGTTCTTTGTTTAGTTTAATACTTAACAAAGTACAATGTGAAAAGAATAAAGTACGGATTCCTATCTTTTACGACTTATTGACAGTTATTAGTCTTCCTTTAGTTAAGGCGAATAATCAAAAATTTGCAATAGTTGAGGTAGTTATACTCAGTAACTATAAAAAATATATGTGAAACTAGAATATATGCTTGAGAGCATGGTTTGCTTATATTATCAATATTTTTCAATATTTTTAACAAAAATAAATTACAAACTCAGGTCTAAAATTAGTTTTGAGGTAGTTGTATTCAAGTCAGAACTTCGTTATTTTTACTGAATATATTCCTCAAACTATAAGCTAGGACATGGTTTGCTCACTTTCTTTAAAATTTTGTGTGTATTTTTTAAAATTTAATTTTTGTGCGATTTTCGCAAATTTTTGGCGCGACCATGGACGTAACCGCCACGCTGCTATAATGTCAATGGCGTTACATTCGATATTTGAATAGCTCGAAATCGACTTACTTAATCTGACATTGGTTTACGCTTTAAATGAGAAATAAGAAACTTTGTTCAGTTTAGGCACTTACGTATAACTTCCACTGTAATTTTCTTGATAGCATGATGCTTAAGTATATCTTGATACAGTTTACAATAATATACTCCTGCGTCTTGGTAGCTGGCACGTTTTATAAGCAACGTGTAAATCCCCTTGGTGTCATCCTTCCTAACTTCAATACGATCATTTGATTCTGAAATAAAAATATATTACTTGCTGAATGGTATAGTGGATATGGCCGCTGCTTCCTGTGCAGGAGGTCGTGGTTCGAATTCCACCACGTACAAATGTGTTTTTCAGTTTCCGATTTTCATACGTACGTATATTCGGTGCTTTTATGGTGTAGTGACGTATATAAGCTGATCATTTCACTTGCTAAATAAGTAAAAAGTTAAAATTTTCGGGCATGGCAAACTATGATGATACTGATAAGATATAACTGTTTAAGATTCCTCTATTT
Source organism: Scrobipalpa atriplicella (assembly GCA_029255725.1). Lineage (NCBI taxonomy): Eukaryota > Metazoa > Arthropoda > Insecta > Lepidoptera > Gelechiidae > Scrobipalpa > Scrobipalpa atriplicella. The sequence continues at coordinate 85,831 of JARACY010000070.1, forward strand.
TGAGAAATGGTGGTAAGTAGCATTTATTTTTCGTATTTTTTAAATAATAATAATAAATAATAAAAAGTTTTATTGAATCCACAAACGTAGAAGGTTACAGCTTAATAATAAAAACTAGACTATTATTGTGGTTGCTACAGGTGCTACAAATATTATAAACCCTATTACTTAATCTAGCAAGATGATAGCCGTTATATCACACATTTTATCACATCTATCTGTCAAATCGTATGGGAGTTTGACAGATAGATGCGATAAATTCGTTATCGCGCGGTGGCATGCTACAGGGGCTATATTTTAAGAGATAGTGTTATACTATTCTCTTGTTTGTGGGTTAGCCTAATTACCATTATAATCTTACCGATAGTTTGTGGGTAGAGGTCACTGGTCCAGTATACTTGCGGGGTCGGAAATCCTTTGGCTCTACAAGTCAACTTAATGGGATTTCCCTCTTCAACCTTCTTTTCGTCGTCACCGGAAAAATTTGCTCTAACTGAAATTTAAAATTAAAGAAACCATTTTAACATTCTTACAACGAATACATTTATTTCACTTTATTTTATTATATTTTATTTTTTGATGATTTAGTTAGGGTACAGATTCATAAGGGGCATGGCATTTAGGAAGCGGTGCGGCGCCGTTGCGTCGCCGATGCGCCGATTTTGTATGTAATTTACGTCTGCGCAGCGCAGCTTGATTTGAAGCTTCCAGTCACAGACTAGCAATAAATAAATTTGAATTTTGAAAATTTTGAACGTATACTTACTGCCAGCAAAGATTGAGATCATCTCATTGAGTTCCTCATCCTTGGTCCTGCAGGTCCAGTTGCCACTGTCCTCAATCTGCAGGCTGAATACGATCAGCACCAGTAGACCTTTGCTCTTGTAGTTCTCCACATACACCCGATTGTTCTTGGTCGAGCGTAGTGGCACCACTTTGCTCCTCGGGTCTAGCCATTCCATATCCTGAAAGAGGAGAATAGGACAGATTGGTAAGAACCTTTAGGACGCCAAACAAATAAATAATAAGTGTTCTTGTTCTTACAGATAAGCGAGTTTGTGACTGCGATAATTCATGACGGTTACCAAGGTTAGAAAAAAAAAAAAATAATAGTCCTCCAAACCGATTTTCGGTGACGGCGGCCAATCTACCGCGTTGGCCAGTCAACCAACGACGCGACGCGGATCTTAGGCCCGTATTTATAAACAGCTCTTAAGTGTGACAGCGAGTTTGAGTTCGTATCAGAAATGTCATTTCAGTACAAAATGACCTGTCAAATCGATACTTAATATTGATCTCAATCTTGAGATCGCTTTATAAATACGAGCCTTAATGAACGTTACGCTACGCTTACGCTAGAGTATAAGGAGAACTGTCAAATCAATGTCAAATAATAATCATCCTAGGAGATGGCGACTTTAGTTCCTTTATTAGCCATGTTCATTAAAATTAAAGCGTGGATCAATTCTGAGCAGTTCCAAAGTAGGACTTCAAAAATAAAGCAAAATGGCGGTCATTTCACCCAAAAATTTCAGATTTTGCTGCTGTAAATCAAAAAACTATAATGGCTAGAGAAAATGTTTGACAGATTTGTATGTGGAATCACACATAGTAATAGCACTGATTACTTATGAGCGCGGAGGAAATAGTCTTACCGCGGAATTAACATTGTTTCCTTTACAGTAGATGGCCTTCTTTTCCCCCACCACGCCCACCACCGGCGCCGTGGCTATCGACAAGCTCTTCTCCTCGCCTGATTCATCGCAGGTCGCTGAAATAGACAGAAAAGAAGACGATTAAACAATTTGTTATTGCAATAAAACGTGGTTAGATAATAAAAGTTACATACACATAAAATCATGCCTTTACCCCTTATGGGGTAGGCAGAGCGAAAACGACCTAAAAAAAGGAAGATAATAAAAGTTACTTTTATTTGAAGGTGAATGTCAAGTCGTATCAGGTTTGAAAATCGTTGGCAGAAGACAAAGTTGTCGATTGCACCACCGACAAGTGCCTGGCACTTAAATTTACAAGATAATAATTACAGTTATTGGACATTTGCAATTCTAGTTTCATGAAACTAATAATACTTTGCTAAATTAGCATGTATTGAGGGTAAATACAACTTCAAATTGTGAGGGTCATTCGGCAGACCTAAGTCCATACCTGTCATTTTCTATAATATTGAGAGAACAGAAAAAGACGTTATTACAATATTTTGAGATTTAGTTTAGCCGTCTTCTCACCGAATTAGCCTCAATCTCAATCTATACGTGTCTTGGGATCCAGACCAGGAACTGGACAACTTATTAATTAGCTAATTCAGACTTTTCAAAATTCAAAACCTGAATAACTAAACCGTTAACCATTCAAACTTTCTAATGACTGGAATGGCCCTTAACCATTTTGAGAGCAATTAGGAGTCATTCATAAGATGTTTGTTAATTAGCTGAATAATTCCCGAGCTGGTTGTCAACTTTAATATTGGCGCACAAGTTTTAAGGCTCTATCAGACGGACTGCAGTTCAACTTCAAAACAAATGTCGAATTGCAGTTCAGATGCATTTAAACTATTGTACATCGACTGTAATAAAAGGTATACTTTGACGGGCAGTTGGAGTGTAGTTTCGTGTCAACTGTCAACGTGCACAGTTTGATTCTTTGTACAGTGCCACTGACCTATTTTTGTGAACAATCAGGTTAAATTGCAATTTAAAAACAGTTGGCGTGCAGTTTTATTGTAGTCATGCCAATTGTCAACGTATTTCCTTGCGGTCGTGTCAACTGCATCTTAGCTGCCTTTTGGCAGTCGGATTGCAGTTAAATTGAAGTCCGTCAGACTTGAGCCTATTAATGTTGGCGCAGAAGTTTTAAGTCCTCTGCGCGGTCAAAGTTCGGGGGCGGAGTGAAGTCCGAAAGTTTATCTTAATGCCGCGTGGCGTCCATTAGGCGGGTAGATGCAAGTTTTGTGTACATGGCTACTGAAATATCTAGTTAGTTTGGCACACATATGGCTTCTATCTAGCTAAACTGCACTAGCTAGCCTGCTTAGATGACTTTAACAAAAAAATAGCAGAGAACTCATCATCAGTTAATCCGAAAAATATTATCGTCATGACGATTTTATTTGCCATTTTTTTACATCGCAGCGATGCAAATAATATATAGAACAAACTTTTTAATTTAACTATCTCTTCGGTGAAACATAGAGTATTCGAACTTCTACCAACTTACCTATATATACCTATTCTTCTACTTATAGGTACATTTCAATTCTACACCAGAGTTGAACTATTCTGCTCGAACTACCGATGTCGTAATATTAAATTTTATGCCGTCACATGTAAATTGAATTTTCGCACTTCAGGTATGAAATTGGTTCAGTGCAGGTGCGCTATGCTCCATTTTAAAATGTTATTAAATGAGGACAATGAAGTGGCGGTTGGAAGTTGCATGTTTTCCATATGTTGGAGACAGATGTAGAGTCGATATGTAGAACTGACAGTAAAGTTTCTATCTCAAACGTTTCTAACTAGATGTTCCGTTCGCACAATACATTTTTTTTTAAATCAATGATATTATTTTAGAAAAGAACTGTGTATTGATGGCAAAAAGTAAACAAATTATCTCTCCTTTCACATTTTCAATAATTCATTTGCGTTTTCATTCATCATCCTACTAAAGTAAGTAATTAAACGGATTGCCTCACGTTTGCATATTATTATAGTTTTCATCCGATTTAAGGCCACCTTTTTCCAGTGCTCCCTGTCTCTGTCTTTTTCTTTGCGTATAAGGAGTACAGAAAATAACCACACTTTCGCCCGCTTTTACGTTTTTATTTTATATAGAAAAAAATAAGTGCTAAATTATAAATCTACCCGTTAATATTCCTGTCAAACCTGATGAGTAAATGAATTAAATTTTCATAAAAATAGCATTCAGCCAAGTCTCATAAAACTCAAAATACTCTCAAAATCGATGTTACTTCTGATTTTATTTTTATCGAGTCAAATGTTAAATACTGTGTTTTTATCCATAAAAGTTACTAGATCAAACGTTTGTCTGTACTATATATTTTTTTAGGATTTAAAATATGATGATTTCTATGAAAACAACACGATTAAGAAACATAAATTTCGGAGAAGGGACCCTATTCTATTATGTCACGTCTCGAGACAAGAGGGACTTTTTCATTGCAGAATAGATTGGAAAAAGTTTCTTCCAGCCGTAGTGCGTGATATTTCCCCTTCCTTTTAACAATACTGTATTTTTCCTCCCGGTTTATGTTACCGATAGCTTTGTACTTTTACGTTTTATCATGTTGTAGTCAATTAAATGTAACAGTTATTGGTTATTTTAATATTTTGGTATTAATTTTGAAACTCCCTGAAATTTAGAGGGATTTTGATTTATCCGCGTTTTTGTTTAAAAATATTTGTTTCAGAAAGTAAACGCCTGAAATAATCATTAATAGGAACAAAAACACCTGTTAGCTGTTCAAAGAAATACTGGAATTAAACTCGGAAAATGATAAATTTCACTTGTAAAATGCTATAGGCGTTGGAATGTTTATAGGTATAGGTATATCAGTGGGTAATGCATATGAGAAGTGGGCAATTATGAAATAACGCCGCCCAGCCTGCGGGTAACTGCAGACCTGCAGCGAATGTGAAGCCACCCTAATTCTATGCTGAATTTGCTGGTTATGAATAATATATTGCAAATTATTTGGAAACAACTTGTGTTAAAAGTCACAGGATAAATTCCCATTTATATGTATATGAAGATGATCAGCAGAAGTAAGTCACAATAGATTATAATACTTAGTACTCGAGTATAAGTAAGTTGTCTGTATAAAAAATATTGCACGCTAAGGGTGTTCATAAAAAAGGTAATTTCCCTTTCCCAAGATTCCTATCATTATCTGTGACGTCTGTGCCTAGAAAAAACCTTTTGCAGCTGATTTCATTCTCCGTAGATAGAATCAATATTTTTTTTTATAAATACAATATTTTCTCTTTCTGTTTGCACACGGGTAGGTATATTTTTGGCTCAAATCAATATAAAATAAATTCAAACAACTACCATCCCATCCATCATAGCATAGCAATATCTCAAACAATATCAAATTTCAATATCAGGAAAATATTTGCACAATCATTTGTTTTTCTTTACCTTGTGATAGGCATTTTCTCATAACGTTATCGTGAGTAGGTAATATTATGATAACGTAAAAACAATATTAAACTTTGTAGTTGGGTATGTAAATCACTATTTGATATAAATTAGTTACAAGATGATCTAATGTACAGTATTATGAGATCATTAACAGAGTATCAATTATGAGGCTGTATATCACAAATGTTCTCGAATTATTGGATTTATGAATTCGATTTCATGATTGCTAATGAGTGTAATGCACTGGGTGATGAAATATTTACATACATACATAAAATCACGTCTTTATCCCTATTTGCCATGTCTAACAAATTTTGAATTAGCTATGTTTGTTGCTATAGTGACGGGTTGTCAGCATCGCCTAAATTGCAATACACTGAAACCCTCAATCCATCCCTTAGCTGGTTTTTACAGCATGCCCGGTAGGAGATGCTGCTGGCATATTCTATGTTTTTATATCACTCCCAGTCCAGCATGGAAGATAAAAGATGAAATATTTACTACAACAACGATGCTTCAAATGAAACATAATTTGTCGTTGACGGTCTGCCTACCGCGTTAGGGATACAGGCGTGATAGTATGTATGTATTTCACAAGGCGCATAATGTGCTAAGCAAATACAAAGTGGCATTATAATAAAAAAAAAACTACTAGAAAATATTATATTGCTTGGCCTAAAATGAACAAAACTGGCAACTGGCTAAATTTACACATGAGATATAGATTCCGTAGCTCTCTGCTACGAACAAATAATAACTTCGTAATCTAGCTGTAGCACTTCCTAAAATGCTACTTCCGCTACGCCGTAGCTAAATAAAAAATGCACAGCTCATGTCATAATTTATTATTTGAGTAAAATGATGTCATATTTGATTGCATGTATCAAATAAAATATTGTGCAATCAAAACTTCACACTAAAATGTAAAAATACTTCACACTTATAAAGTGTAATTTAAGAGAGAACAGCAATTTACTCTTCCTAACCAAAGAAAGAAAAAGAATTTTCAAGAGTAAATAATTTCTTAGCTTACTAGAAGTCTTTATTTAGTCGCTAATTGTATGTACAAATGAATTGCTTCCAAGATTGCTCTGCCCTTGTCTTTGTCAAATTTCACTCCTTACTCTACTAAGGACCTTTGTAGACCATTAATAATTCAGTGTAACCAATTTTAAGACATATATTAATTACATTTCTTTTATAAACTTTTTAATTGGGTTTTATAAAATAAATGTTCAAGTAAAAGAAAATAAATCTTGCTTAAAATCTATGATAAATTATATGAAGAGTAAGTTTGTTGAGTGTAATCTAATGAATAGATTGAAAGAACTTGTTTTATTTCTCATAGATGGTGAGTATTGTTTACCACGGCATGAGATAGTATAATTATTATTCCCATGGGAATACTAACTCATCCGGTAAAAACGTAGTTTATAAAATCTTTCTTCGAAGTTTCTTTACGGAAGACGTTAAATACAATTCGATGAGAACACATATGTGAATAGAATTTTTCTAGCGTCAATAATGCATAGTTTGAATGACTTTTCATTTCACAATGCACTGGCGGCTAAGGCGAGGAGCTGCAGACAAGAATAGCGTAAGCCAGCTGTAGAGATGCAACAGAAGTCAGAACATAATAAGTAAATTTTTCATTCAGTAGAAATGTCATCCAAGGCATTTGTGTTTGTGATCTAGTGTTCTGAGTTCTTGAGTTTTTAAGGCTCGTATTTATAAATCGATCTCAAGATTGAGAGCAATATTAAGTATGGATTTGACAGGTCGTTTTGTACTGAAATGACATTTCTGATACGAACTTAAACTCGCCGTCACTCTTGAGTGCTGATTATCAATACGGACCTAAGAAATCATGGGTTTTATTGCCATTGGAAATCACTTTGTAACAATGCAAAAAATGAAATATAAAAGTACTTAAGATGATTTGATTTAGTATCTCCCTACTTAAGATTTAAAAAGAAGGAAAAAATCATTATTATTATTTTCCGATAGTACTGTGGTTGAAAGGCGACAGTACAAATATCCGTAGCTTATTAAAGCTGTTCCACTTTATTAGGAATATTACCTACTTAATGGATACAAGATTTGTAAACAAACCATCACACTTCTATAATGAGAGTATCAATAGAATCTTCTAAGTATAATTCCGTGTTCTGTGGCAACCCATCATGTTAGGAAGTAAATATTGATGGTGTTGCGAGCAAAGGCGTGTATGGCGCTGGATAAACACGCTCCCCTGTCAAGCCAGCACTATGCACTATGCCTCACAGACAGACGATTTCACGTTCAATATTCATACATATTTGCTTCATAAGTATAACACTAATGTGTAGTGTAGGAGCATTTGCAAATTTTTAGCTTTAAAGTCCGATATTTTTCTTTACATATTTTGTAGAATTGCGATGTAAAAACAGAATGAACGTGCTGTAGAAAAAAAGTTTGTAGTGGAATACCGATACCATTCCATAACATAGGATGTAAGTATGTAATGGCAAAATTTATACTAAAAGCTTCATGAAAAGTCTGGCTCGGGTGGATATTTTTGGGTAGGAACAAGAAACTTTGTTATAACTTAATCCATTTAGTTCACCCATATAGGTAAAATTTAGGCCCGTATTTATAATCAGCTCTCAAGAGTGACAGCGAGTTTGAGTTCGTATCAGAAACGACATTCCAATACAAAATTACCTGTCAAATCCGCACTCAATATTGCTCTCAATATTGAGATGGCTTTATAAATACGAGCTTTAATGTTCGGTTTGCCTATCTAGAACTTTGGGTATTATTTTATGATTTTATATATCTTTAGGTAATAAGTAAGTTACCTTCTTAAGTTTTTATTTGCATAGGTAATTCATCTTGCTGCATGACTACAAAATACAGAGTTCATGTGAGTGCATTAATGTTTTAAAAGGGGTTTAAACAGAAGCTAATACGGAACGTGACGATGCTCGGGAAGTTAGCAAACAAACTCACACTTTTATTACGAAGCTTCGAATAAAAAGTTTTTGTTACGATCCCACAGGAGAAAACATACACAAACACGTCCTTAACACCACTTTCTCAAAAGAACATAGGTTGAAATATTATGAAAGAAAACTTGGCCCTCCCATACAAATGGTAAGTATCAGCGGCTTCAGTTCTTTTGTATGGGATGGCCAAATTTTTGTTTCATAATTCGTTTCATAATTCGATTCGATACTTCCATGCTGGACTGGGAGTGATAGATACTTCCATGCTGGACTGGGAGTGATAGAAAAACATAGAATGTGCCAGCTGCATCTCCTCCTGGGCATGCTGTAAAAATCAGCTAAGGGAATTGAGGGTTTCAGTGTATTGCAATTTAGGCGATGGGCTGACAACCTGTCACTATAGCAATATACCCACATAATCATCATCTGTATTGACCCTCAAAACTTGTCAGACGTGGCGGAACGACCTATGTTTAGGTCGTTTTTTGCTCTGCCTACCCCATTAGGGATAAAGGCGTGATTTTATGTATGTATGTATGTATAATTCGATATGTTCCTTGGGGAAAATTGTAGCTGTTCGTGGGTAGGTTCACATCCTAAAGTTTGGGTAGCAAATTTTTTCACTCCCGGTATGTAGGAACAAACTGTATTTTACCATAATTTTTGTTTCAAACTATTATTTTGTAACTGTATGTTTTTAATGGGTATAATGAACGTGCTTTTGCCACGGAACTTATTGTATTTACTTTTTAATTTAATCTTTCGCAATACTATAGTACTTTTCACTTATTCATAAAGAACCTGAAAGTTCCTAGATGTTGCATAAAGTGCAATTCATTACAAAAATAATTAAAATGAGGAGGTATCCGTTTTAAAAGTTCAGTTACAAAGGCGTCGCGATGCTACCGTGACTTGCTCCACGTACAAACTATAAACTACCCTCTCACAAAGCGAAGGAACTTGCTACTAAAGAATTAAGTTAATTTCATTACGTTTTGATTGTAGAAGTGTTTTTTGTTTGAACTTTGTTTAAACCCCTTTTAAAACCCATTGTTGTTACCTGTTGAAGTCTAAATCCATAACCTTATGATCGCGTGTCATAAATTATACTTAATTAAAAAATCGTCAAATCAGTCACAGTTTGATGTCGGCAATAAAATAAATTACTCGAAACATTGTGACCGATTGAGTTCAATCGATGTTCGAAAAAATGAAAACAACCAATATAGAAAGGTATTTTGTAATGAATCGTGTGATCGTTGAGTTATCCTATATTGGTACCTATACAGACAAAATTGTAAGTAAACAGCCTACCTAAGTAGGTAGGATAATTTTATTTTCTCAGTATTTAATAAGCATAACATTTTCAATAACCTTTAAAAATAAATGGAACTCTACTTCAAAGATGGGAAATTCTAGCATCTTGTTACTAAGCAAAAAATCGATAGAAAATTATTAATAACAGGTCAGGTAGGTATCCTCGAAAAAATGGGGAATTTAATACGTTGTCAAAGCATACTTTTCATACAATGAAGTACACAAGGCTTTGTCGCCACTGGTACAACAGAAGCACGTTAAATCGAGGTAAAGAAAATTGATCTCACACAAACTTTACCTATTTCTATCCGCTATATATATAATATATAGCGGATGATGGAATATAAGCAAAATCTAGGTTTGTAGTTTTCCCTAAGTATATCTTTGGTGGAACAATTAAGGGGCATGGCAAATAGGAAGTGGTGCGGTGCGGGCGAGGCGGAGGCGCGTCAATTTTGTATGTAATTTACGTCTGCGCAGCGCGGCTTGATTTGAAGTTTCTTTACAAAACGACGCACCGGCGACGCAACGGCGCCGCACTGCTTCCTTTTTGCCATGCCCCTAACTAAGCGAAGATACACAAGAGCTTGAGCAAAAATAGTTTTATAGTTAATTTTTATGATAATAATTAAACGTGTAAACAATTCAGTAAACCAAATTTGTGTCAAAAATTACCCGTATTTTCCATTAATCAAACACTTATACTCGTATATCAACATAGCATATTCGGTACAGTGGGCTGAACAAATGAATTAACCAACAAAACTACCGCCGTACATACGCTACAGTAAAAAAAAACTTGGAAATGGCAGACCGTAAAGCGAGACTTTTTTACAAAACGCCACTAAAATTGGTGATAAAAGTGAACGAGTGATTGTTCCAGCACCGAAAAAATAGTTTCAGATAGGAATATAGAGTCACAGAGAGAAACTAAAATGAATTGAATGCAGTTGTATGAATCAGTGAAATAAATATAAATGTGGGCTAGTAATTATAAATGAAATTTAAAGGACGAGGCATTATTTAGTATTTTTTCATTAGTCTGCGCATAAAGTCGACTCTCGGCTCGACAGTCAGGAAATATGACCGACAATACGCAGTCCTGCAGCGCTGCCCCTGAACTATAATGTATGTCCTACCTTTATATTATTTTTATAGGTATTTAAGTCAATATTGAACATCACTCATAGATGAATAAATAGAAAAAAAAAAGAAGAAAAAAAAAAACAAGTCAAAATTTGTCTACTTCAATAATTTTAGACAATCCTAAGCTCTCTCTGGCTCCAGCAGTAAATCAGAATTATGTTTCATAACGTAAGTTTTACAACCCTTAAGAAACCACTTTCTTTTGATTTAATACGTTGGAAATATGATATTGTATGTGCTACCAGCGTGTATGGGCCATTATGACGTAGCCGGAAGATATATCACCTCGATCGTGTAAATACACGTCAATTTTGTGATCACTTCGCTTCGATCGAGTAGTGTGTATCCTCAATAGATACTTTATCACTACAGCTTATGTAGGAAAAGTTATATATTGTTAGCGTGTATATTTATAGGTATAGGAAATACGTGGTTAATGGATGGGTCTGTGTAGTATTTAAATAGTATCACATTTTTGACAAAGTTCGTCATATCAGTAATTCGTCATTATGTCGTAAGCTGCTATGTGTACCGACTTCGACTTATTTTAGGTATGTTTTAAAATTTACATTGTTGGAAAATAAACGGAGTAAAGACCACTCTGTTTATTTCCTTGGGTAACTCGAGCTTATGTCTATACAGACAGGGTATTAATTTCATTGCGTGCCATAGCTTAGGGGGTGTTTCAGTAACGTTAAAGGAGCCTATAAAAAAAAAATAAAAAAACCAACCTATATAATAAAAAAAAAAAAGTCTGTAGGTGCGTCTAGCCCTCGCGCTATAACCAATCCCGCGCGAGTTGCATCGACCAGTGATAGCGACTTACGCGGGCTCGGTTATAGCGCGAAAGCCAGACGTAGCTCTTGGAATCATAATAAATACCGACTTTTGGTTTTTTGATTTTTTGAGTTGGTTTTTTTTAAATATTTTTTATGGGCTCCTTTAACGTCACTGAAACACCCCCTAAGCTATGGCACGCAATTAAATTAACACCCTGTATATGCCTAGCGAAGTGCAATCTGACTAGGCCTACGTTACATAGTTTGGACTAAATGGACCTAATCAATATTAAGGTAATTCGAGTACCTATAGGCTATCGACCGACAGGTGAGGTATTAATTAAATTGCAAATGGTTATTGGTAGTGATTGATTTATTGCCTCTGAGTTTGATTAATTTGTGTTAATTTCGCTGTTGATTTTTTATCAAAACTAATATATCAAAGTGTTCCATAAGTAGAATTGAATGAAAAGGCAATACTTAAATCAATCACGACATCATCAGGACCATTTTTTTTTTTTTGGTAGTTTGGTTTCCTTCTGATAAGGTTTAAGGGGCATGGCATTTAGAAACCGGTGCGGTGCCGGTGCATCGTCAATGCGTTGTTTTTGTATAGAAACTTCAAATCAAGCTGCGCTGCGCAGACGTAAATTACATACAAAATTGACACGCCTCCGCCTCGCCCGCGCCGCACCGCTTCCTATTTGCCATGCCCCTATGCCCTCTGCATTCGATTAATAAAGTGTTAATTTAGCTGTTGATTTTTTATCAACACTAATAGTACAAAGTGTACAGACCTACTTACATTATCAAAAGAAAATCAAACTATCCAGAAAAAAAACTAAAACGTTTAAAGAGGAATGCTGCCGGAATTGAGTATTCAAAAGTAGTTGTACCTAAGTATCTTCTAACTTGACCTCTTGAACTTTATCCTCAAATGGCAGCAAGTACACAACCGCAGTCGGTGTAGGGTTCAATTCTGGAAGTTTCTATGTTCACAAGTTTCTATAACCAAGAGGAAGGAGCTGCTTTGAGAACGAAACACGGGCTCGAGTAGATACTCTCAACAGAAGCTTACAACTTTCGTAGTCAAATTGAGGTAATAATTTTTATGGTAACAAGAAATTACTGTAATTTGTGCCTTTAACATGCAGGGATGTAGGTAAATTTTTATCTTTACTTCTTTACTTTTAAAGTTTTAATCTACTAAAAATCTAAATTTCTAGGCATTGCATAAATTCGAACAGCTTTGTGGGTGTTATAATTTCGAATAGCTCTCAAAGGAAGCTATTACGAGCCGTTTAGCTTTCAAAGCACGGAATGTGCAATTCAGCAATTATTTAACAAACTCCATCCATCTCCACGAATCCATTAAACAAACATTTCCTGCATTCGTTGGAAATTTATTCACGACTAAGTACATCTGTCTCATCTGTCGTGATTGAGTCGCAAACATCAAAACTTTCACATTTATAATATCAGGAGGATTTACGATTTTAGTACTACTGCACAGCCAAAGCCAGCTTTCTGAATTGCTTGGTAAAATTCACTGGGAAGCTCTCAACCTTTAACATTATTGTAATGCACCACGAATCTATCCACTGCTGAGATGTACCTACCTAGGTACTATTAAAATTTTGACAAAACCAAAAATAACCGTTTTACTTCTTCAGCCGCTAAAGTTTCATTTGATCAACATTGATAATATGTTTCGAAAACTTGGTTTTAATATCTATGCAAGATTGTCACTCGTAATGAGTTGAAAACATGTTGAAAACGAAACACTCGCGTCATCACACGAGTGTTCGCGACATTTAATTAAACTTAGGTGTAATATCATACCAGAATTCCGAGCAGAATATTTTTGGTACTCGTATTTTAACAGTAACTTTCCGTCCCGCATTGTTTGGATTTCAGTTTGGGTTATTTGTAGTGAAATATTGAGTATCTGCGCCATTGTTTGATACTATTTATTTATATATATCGAATACGTCAACTTTCTAATAAATAAACCTAAACAAATCAACTTCTTCATAGAAATTGTATCCAACCAGAGTTTAAACTTCCGTAGTACCTTTGTCTCATAGCGAAACCATAAAAATATGTTTGGTTGTTTAGCAAATAAACTTTGTAAAACCGTAGCGTAGATCTACAGTATTTCGTAGCAGTATGTAGCTGCCTACAACGTAGACAATTGCAGATAGATAGATAGATAAAACGTTTATTTGGTACCACAGACACACAAATAGACAGAAAAGGTTAAACAAACAAAAGAAATAAATGGTTTCGTTGAAACAGAAAAAGAAACAGATGACATGTAAAGTCACATGACTGAAGTAAAGTCTTAAGCTAGAGTTGACTCTCCCCTTCTCTGACTAGCCCTTGCTATACAAAATTAAATAAAAAAATTAAGGGGCACAAAGTAGGTAGGTATTCATGACGTCACTGCGTAGTTTAGCTTGCCCATGAATTAAAACGAGGGCCATTACCTAGGCAGGAAATTTGCCCGCCGCATTTTGTATGTATTGCCGGGAGTAACGTTGCCACTGAGTTCAAGTTATCTTCATTTTCAATTAAGATAACGTCCAGTTTCCAAAATTTTCTGTTAAAAGCAAAATCTTGTGGAATTTTGTAGAAATTTTTTGGTTGGGTTTTTACAAGATATAATTTGGTAAATAAAATACAAACATAAACAAATAGATATTTGTTATTTGATTAAATAAATAAAAATAGATACCTAATTCCAAGTAAGTAGTGTCACTTCCTATAGGTACTACATACTAAACTAGTGTAACTGAGTCTAAGTGGAACGTGCTTCGTAGTAATACATTTAAGGAAATGGATACTCTTCGCAAGACGGTAGTTTCTATAAATAAATTTAATTTCCGATGAATCTGCTGAATAAAATTGGAAGGAAATTGATTTTATATTTAAGGCTTCATGCCTTAATATTATAGGGGGGCATTAGAATAAAGAATATAATCGTAGAACAAAAAAAACATTTAGGCCCGTATTGATAATCAGCACTCAAGAGTGACAGAGAGTTTAATTTCATTTCAGAAATGTCATTTCAGTTCAAAACGACCTGTCAAATCCATACTTAATATTGCTCTCAATCTTGAGATCGATTTATAAATACGAGCCTTAATCATCTTTTTTGTTGAGAAACCGCGGCAATTAGAGAACAGACGCAGTATGAACTTACAAATTTTGAATACTTACAATACCTAACGTTGTCATAATTTTACCTGAACAAAAAGCAGAGTATTAGGATTGTTACTAGCTTTATTATACCTTTATATAGTTAAATCTATTTCTTCCACTAAATCCCGGATCAATAATGGGTGCTTGGGCTTATGCGGGGTGTAAGGGACAGCATACCAGAAACTGATAGGGGTTGCTTAGTCAACGAAACTGAACAACTTTCACCAGGAAATTTTTATAGAAAATGTTTTTTTTTTTTTACTTTCTCTAAATGAGCACCTCGATCAGACAATTTGTATAGAAAAGCCTTTGTTTTTCATTTCCTGAAAGAATTTCCTGGTGAAAGTTGTTCAATTTCGTTGACAACCTATATCAGTTTCTGGTACGCTGTCTCATACCTACCTAACTAGTCTGATTTAATAACGTCTAATATGGTGATCACATAAGGCGAGTGATCTCATGTCATGCACGAAGTACACTCATGTTCGGTCGGCAGCTATAATTAAACACTTAGGATGTGTTCGGATGATTTGATTACTCAATGGAATACTAAGGCTCGTATTTATAAAGTGGTATGGCATGGCAGTCTTCAAGAAACGAGCCTTTTCATTTGTGTTGCAAGTGTCCGCGGTGATTACTTACCATCAGGTACCCGCCTGCTCGTCTGCTAATATTTCATAAAAAAAAAAATTATTGCTCGCGATTTTGACATATCTTCAGAAATACAAGCTTTAATGTATCCTGCAAACACAATTTACCTATCTAATGGAAAAGTAAGTGAGAGTTATCTGTAAAAAGTTGATAATGACGTAAAAAGTAACTAAAATATTCGATTCTGGGAATATTTTCCTGGAAATGGGGCATCCTGCTATCACAAATAGTATTTTGTATTTGGGCATGATATCATGTTGCAGTCGTTTGCGGTTTAGGAAATTTAGGCTAAACTGAATTGAATTTAAAAACTGACGTTGCATTTCATGAGATTCGATTCGACTCGCACATTTTATTTTGCAAGCGACAATAATATGTCGAGCCGGCAGTTTCGTGTGTAGTTGTCACGTTTTGAGGAGAAAAGTAGGTAGGTCTAGGAAGGTATAGGAAGGGTATAGTTATGTATAGGACGAACTGTTTAAGGTAAACATATTTTGTAATAACTTTCACCAAGAAATTATTTCAGGAAAAATAAACAAAAAATGGCTTCATAAATATATTACAAACAGTCTGATCGATGTATTAATTGTGTATGGAAAGGCAAATATTTTTTCGGTCTTGAAAAAATATTCCTAGTGAAGGTGAAGCTGTCCCTTAAACCCGGTATAGCGTTCATCTTCAAGGCTAGGTATCACTCAAAAGTTTCATAAAAGCCATTTCCACGATATTCCTGTCGACTGAAGCTACAATGAGAATCTGTACATCAATCAACATTTTGACTTGACAGGTATTATATCGCACCTTGGGCGTAACAGTAAATATACCATTAAATGAACCGAAATATCCAGAATTATCTTTCTTTGTTAAAAAATACACTTGTACTCGTTTTGACCATTGTGCGGATAAACCCAACCGGTTTCGCTCACTTGAGCATCTTCAGGGGTTTTAAATTAATAACAATAACATTTTACCTATACACTATTCACTAAAATATAAATAAAAATCATCGACATAACTAATTATTTCCGATTGTATTATAATTAGTTATGTGGATGATTTTTATTTATATTTTAGATGTGAGCGAAACCGGTTGGGTTTATCCCACAATAAACTGTGAAACGAGTACAAGTGTATTTATTAACAAAGAAAGATTACAATGGAGTTTCAACAAGTGCCAACAATCGTAAGAATCAAAATATATCCAGAATTATACAAATTCCAATAGGAGAAGACGCGTGTTGCTTACTTCTGGATATTTAGAATTTGATACATCTACAAACTTGGATGGAAAATGTTTTATAAGTAGGTAGGTATGAAATGTATACCTATAGATAGCTATTTTAAAGCATTCAAAGCAGTCTTGATTTTTAATTTAAAATCGTTCCTCTTCAATGTTTCTTTTAAATAGGAGCTTGAATGAATACTTCATTAAAGTAAATCTTATTTCTAAAGAAGGAACATTTTACTGCTCTCCAGTCGTGCCAGGAACAGGTGATAAAGTCTTAATCTAATTACTCAGTATTTCAGGAACGTGATTGTGAACTTGCACTTGCAACTTAATTTTTACTTTTGAAAGCGTAGCGCTTATTTAAGGGTGTCATAAGGATTTATGTAGTTTTGACACAGCCGGATTTGACATCCGGGTGGCTGTTAAATTTTGGTAATAAGTACTATTTATTATCAATATTGTCATGTTAGGATCCTAGGCCCGTATTTATAATCAGCTCTCAAGAGTGACAGCGAGTTTGAGTTCGTATCAGATATGTAATTCCAGTACAAAATTACCTGTCAAATCCGTACTCAATATTGCTCTCAATCTTGAGATCGCTTTATAAATACGAGCCCTAGTTATATAATTCAAGTTAAAAATAGTTCAATTTCATACCTACTTATTTAGCATTTAACTTTTACAAAATGTATTTTCCAAGATTTTTGTGCCATTTTGACATTATGATTACGTCCAAAAAATAAGTGCGTCTCCAACACTCCAAATACTTATATTTCTCTTTCAAATAAATGTAAAAGGCTCACGGGAAAGGCAAATTCACGAGAGTACTGTTAAGTCAGTTCCAGCGAAGGTCCTAAATCAACAAAATGTCCAATTCACATGTCAGGTACATTTTGTGATCGTATAAACGTTATGGTTGTATTAAAGTTTGATGAATCCTCTGTAAGATGTGAAGTACTTAATGAGAAAATTAATATACCTGCCACCCGAACTAAAGTACCTACTCGTAAATTTCGAGCGATATGAGTGACGATTAAAATTTTCAGAGTTGCAAAGTGAAGTAATTGACTTTATTTGAATATGGAGTAAGCTGAAAAATAATAATTAATATTGTTTCAATAAATGCGAATAGTATTACTTAATTTTAATATATTTGAAATTGCAAGGAGGCAAATAAATTAATCTTGATTTGGTAAACGCGCAAGATTTCCGAGGGTTTTCTCAATTTCGTTACCGGGAACCACAGTCATTTGTTTACTCTTCGCACTTGAGAATATAAATACCTTCGCCTCCGAGTGAACGAGCAAATTTCGGCACATTGCTCACGGGGCCTAATTTTACAACAAATGAATATTGAAGTAGCTGCTTTATTTGTTTTACAACCGCTAAGTATATTGGAATGTATGTACGGTTGAAGAGTTACAAAGTGTCGATTTTTAAAGGGTATTACTTTACCTACATTATTTTCGTAGCTGACGCTCGTTTTGAATCAAATTAAGTAACTCTACAAAAACTACTTATATTATTAGTGATTTAAATAAGATGAAATTTGGCATTGAAGATTGTGGTGGGAAAATGGGTCTTAATATTTTGCAAATACCCCACCATAAATAAGTTTGTGATTCTGCATCCAACGCATATAAGACTCCAGTCGTCGCTTCACTTCGGTAAACCTTTTTACCATAACGGTATTAAACTTCAGCGAAACTTGTTTAACATGATTTATCTCTAGTTTACCTTCTATATGATGTTTAAAGTTTTATTCATAGCTCATACAGTTTGCTTTGAGGTTTAACATTGAATATTAAATGAATAAAATAAGTATATCCTACTACTAGTATTAAAATGTCAAAGTTGTAACGTTTTTATTTATTCTTTTTCTTCTTATGTTTTTGTGGGTTTCGAGTCGATTGACACGATGAACCCTGGTGTCAGAGTTTTTAAACCACCTGATAGCACAGTAGGTAATAGGTCTCTGACATGTTTTTTTTTTGTGTAACGACCACTATCCAAGACAGCGACCGGGACCGATGGCTTAACGTGCCCTCCGAAGCACGGAATCCTTTTTCATTTCGGACAATCAGGTGATTCATCCTGCAATGTCCTAACCAAACTGGGGAAAATCTCACAAAGTAATAAATAAACAAATAACAACCTTGTGTTCCTCCCGGGAATCAAACCCAGGACTTCCGGATCGGAGCCCATGGCTCAGACCACTAAATCACGGAGACAGTTTTATTTACTTAGCCAGTGTCAGACTCTAGAACTCTCAGGACAATGATGGTCAAAACAGATTTTGACCATTGTGCACCCAACAAAACATGCAAAAACTGTTTCATTTCAAATCAGCTTGTCGTAGATATATTGTATTTCAAACATTTTAAAAACCGGAAAGTATTAGTTTCCAATTAAATTCTGAACACTGACCGCTTGTTCTCGTTAGCCGTTGCCGCTCTACTAACAACATTCACACAGGAATAAAAAACACATAGTTGTATAAAATGACTACAAAATAAAAGTTTAAACAATTCACTAGTAACCAGGACTATAGGGGTCCTTGGTGGTATGGCAGCCTTGTTGGAAGTTCTCTGGAAGCTCGGTGAAATTGAGCTATTTTGTTATAAAAAATGTTGTTGGGTTTTATATCACATTTTTAATAGGTATTAACCGAGACCAATATACAACCGATTAACGTGCCAAAGCACGGAAACGCTCGTGTTGTTATATCACTACCGGCCACCTATCCATACGGCTTAGCCACGGCGATGGTTGCTTAATTTTTGCTATCGGAATGATTATGCACTAACCACTTGACCAGCGAGCCCTTCTGTATATAAACAAATTAATTTTTTTTACATTTAAAATCATTACAGAGTTCAATGCACCTAATATTAACCTAATCTCATAAAGCTTTTAAAGGTATTAAATCTCAAAGAAAATAAACTTAAATAAAAGCTTTTGTGTGTCAATAAACGTTGAAATTTGGTCCGATAGCTTCAAGTTATAACTAAAGCCACCGAACAAAGTGTGTTGGCCAAGTTTTATGAAAGAAAGCTACTAAAAGTTTATATTGCATCTTAACATACTTGCCTGACCTGGAAACTTATCCAATAATACTATTGTGTTCAACTTGAGACGGTTAAACAGGGTGCAAGGGACAGATTGCTCCGTCAACGTAACTGAACAATAAAAAAAAAAATTGCTTCCCCATTATAAATTGCCTGATCGAAATTTTTTATCCTTTCCTGAAAAAAAGTTCTTGGTGAAAATTATTCAGTTTCGTTGAGTTTGCGCGAATCTGTACCTTACATACACCCTTTATGTATAGGAGGATCATTTCATTTTGATGGTATGATTTATTAACACAAATTTCAATATGATTTTTACAAATGGTTTACATTATGGAATGTAGAAATAATTTAGGTAGGTTTTATGTAACCAAAATTAAAACATTTAAATAGGTATTTAAATAGTTATAAAAATCAAACTATTTTTTGATTTTCATAGGTACCAGTGGGTTTTAAATCAAAACATATTTGCTATCTACCCATTAATTTAGTAAAAAAAAAAAAATTCTTTAGCTATCTTTAAAAATGAAAGGCGAGCGAGCACATAATTACGTACACTATTCTTTACGTTCCTTCCCTAACTTTCATAAATTGCTTCGTCTTAGTGTCCATTAAGAGTATATTAGATTATGTTACTTAATTTCCGTAAAGTGTTTCACTTTAAGTATAGAGCTCATTTCCTACGACCTTGTGTAGGCACTACTGACTAGCTATCACTAAGTAAGTGTTCGTAAGTGTTGCTCGTTCCTCGTATCATCGTTTAATAGACTGCAAAATGCTAATTTTGATGGAAATACGCGTATGTTACAGAATTATATAAGGACTAGACATAGATTGATATTATGTACCTAAAAATCAAAAATACAAATGACGTTTACTCTATTTTATAATTTTACAATTTTATATAATATTGTAAGTGTTTGAACAATTTCTTTGACTCACATATCTATGAGAATTGACAAAAAAAATATATTTGACGTTGACGTGCTTGTATAGTTACGATATGCCTTGGTATTGTACCACTGGACGATTTTCGTCTTTTCAATACATTTCCATTGCGTTTCAAAATAATTCATATTTGGAAAACGTTCACTTTGTCATAGACTCTGTGCTGTTAGTCACATGTCTGGTTCGACCGTATTCGACCATATTTTCGACTGGTTTCTCTTGTCTGGCCCGTTCATGTCAATATACCATTCAAACGACTGACATCAACGGAGTAAATTAAGGCCCGTATTTATAATCAGCTCTGAAGAGTGACAGCGAGTTTGAGTTCGTTTCAGAAATGTCATTTCAGTACAAAACGACCTGTCAAATCCATACTTAATATTGCTCTCAATCTTGAGATCGCTTTATAAATACGAGCCTAAGACCTGTGTTTGAATTGTTTTCGTTGTGGTTGATTGACTGTACAGTGGACGGAGTAAGCTAAAACTAGTTTCTATTTCAGTTGAAATAAGTATGCCTTTAAATGATTGAACTGCACTAAAGACCAAACAGAGCTTGAAACATTATTCTAAGGGGCAGCTAATCTGGTACAATAATTTCTAAGCAATCATCTGAATCTCTAACTGGAATGTAGGTATTCTGTTTTAAATAAATTTTCTATCCAAGGTTCTTGCGAGATTTCGAGAACTATTAATACTCTAGTTATTTGAAAGCTTCGTTTGCTTACGTCCTTACAGAACTCTGGGGACACGAGTGAAACCATTTGAAACATAATACTTACTACGAACTACCTGGATTGCACGTTGCATCAATAAATGTGCATCTCGATTGGATGCAAATGGTTAGAACGTTCATAGAGCTTCGAGGATGCAATATCCTATCCTTTCACGTTTAGGTACCTATCCTATATAATCTATATTTAAAAGGATTATGTCCAGTCTAGTTCGTAATGGGAAATCTAAACGGAAAATCTGCTTGATATAAGTAGTCGTAGTAAGAGTATCAAGGACTCTATTAATCATTTCGTATTAGGTAAGTACTTTATATTCAGGTATATAGATTAAAGAAAGGTCAGGTCAAGAGTACCCTAAACCCACGAGCGTGTATGAAAAGATTAATGAATGTGGATGAAGCGAAAGAAGTATGTAAGGATCGTAGCAAGTGGAAAGATGTGGTCTCTGCCTACCCCTCCGGGAAAGAGGCGTCATTATATGTATGTATGTATGTATGTATATAGATTGCGGCATCGATTATGAATAACATAGGTATCACATACATGCATTAGATGTTAAAGCTCGGTTTGGTAGAGCTGCTTATGCATTCCCGGCTCGCTCGACCGTTATGGGCCGTATTTGATGCAATATTCGGCAGACGTGTAACGTGCTGATGTGTGCAGACCGGTAAATCTCATAATCTCGTATTTGAGTTTAGCACTGTATGTTAAATTTTATAATATAATATAACGTACACGCAATAGTTACAGTAGCTCAATTCAGCCGAACAGAACCTATATAGAGCCTATGTAATGTATGCCTATTCGCTGCGCCTGCTTGGAAGTTATGGACCAATTTTCGTTAGACGTAGCGAAGTCAGCAAAGCAGACCGATACAAACCACACAAATTAGGATATTATATTTATTTAGATAGAGCGATTTATATAAAAACTCCCTAAGTACAGACAGTCTCTAAGACATGGTGAGAAAATAGAATCATCTAACCACTCTATTTTCTCACAATGTGTGTTAATATAACTTTATAATGATTGACAAAAACAACACCATTCTCTGTTTCAGGATGAACGAACATTAATATTAAATGTAGTAAATTATACGGGGTGTAATGTAAGGGACAGCTTTCCAAGAATAAGAATAAGAATAATTTATTTCATAAAAATAAAAATAATGTTTAAAAATAACGTCCACAAACTAATATGGCTTGCAATAAAGGCTTTTATTCATAAAAAATCTATTCAAAAATCACCAAACAAATTGCCTGATTGAGGTGGTCGTTTGGTATATTTAGTTTTTTTTTTCGTATAATTTCCTGAAAGAATTTCTACTTAGGCATGATAGTACGTAAGTACCTACTAGTTTATCCAACAGAAAGTATGTCGCAGTGAAATGGCAATGCCACTTCATTCCACATAGCGGAATGACACTTCATTCACATTCACATCCCGAATACAATTTCGTGTCCGATGTCATAGCAGCTGCTAGCAATCCCCATTGGATGGACTGATGAACGTTTCTGTCCACGCTGTCCGTCAAAGCGGGATCGGAAGTTAGGTGAAAAGCGAAACGGCGGGATTAGAAAGTCGTATATTTTTCAACGGAGGTATGTGGATGGTATGTGGCATATGCGGTTTGATACGTTTTTTTGCAAGTCCAAAAAGAAAATACTTATCAATTGTTTTTTTGAAGTGAAACTTCTTTAGGCGCGTTGAGAGTATTTCGGGTGACAATACGTTACGGCGGGGGACGGAAGTCGAAATGTCAAAAATGTCAAAGAAGTTTCACTTCAACATGTTTGTGTGCTCCACACACGTTCTTTTTTTGTTGCTGTTCTACAACGTGTAACAGAAAGGGTATATGCATCGAGAAATGTGTGAATCTACCCATGAAACTGAACAACTTTCCCTAAGGAACATAGGTCGAAATACGAAAAAAAAATTTTGACTGCCCATACTAAATACGCTATCAGCTGATGCATTTTGTATGAAAGGTCACATATTTTTTTTCGTTTTTCGACCTATGTTCCTTAGGGAAAGTTGTTTCTGTTACACGTTGTATACTTTATTAGTACTCCAGTGGTACAGAGGGGCTTCAAGAGACAAAATAAACTAAACTTAAAAAAAAACTTATTAAACATTTATCGCTTAACAATCGTATTCAACTACCATGCCAGACTGAGAGTGATAGAAATACAAAGAATGTGCCAGCTGCATTTCCTCCCGGGCATGCTGTAAAAACCAGCTAAGGGATTCGAAGGTTTCAGCTGGCGCCGCCGCGCTTATAAGTAATCTGTGGTTTCAGTGTATTGTAATTTAGGCGATGGAATGACGTCACTATAGCAATATACATAAGTAATCTATGTAATAAGTAATAACCCTCAAAACTTGTCAGACATGGCGGAACGACCTTTGTTTAGGTCGTTTTTGCTCTGCCTGCCCCATTAGGGATAAAGGTGTGATTTTATGTTATGTATGTATGTATGTATCGTATTCAATAGGTGTATTTGCACTTTGAGCTGACTGCTAAGTGCAGTTATGCAACGCTCCTGTTTCTAAAATTTATTATACCTTCCTCATTATTAAGAACGTATTGCACAATTATTATATTAGCCTGAATATCTCGTAAAAAGCAAATTTGTTTCCAGAAAATTGGAAAACGGCATCTCGTCAACGGTTTGATTTAAACGAAATTTTTATACGGGAAATTAAATGTCACGCGTGGACAGGTTGATCGATCTCATCAAAACATTTCACGCATTTCACCATCAACATGAACGATGACATTTGAGAAGGAAATTTTCTCTCTTTAAAAGCCTATCTCTGATTAATCAGTTTAATCACAGAGAAAATAATTTCGTCTGCTTCGATCTCAAAAATGAAATACTTAATTTTGAATCGAAAAAAGAATACATAATCGAGGAGGCACAAAAATATGTTAAAGGTATTATTTAAGATACGTGCAAGGAACTATTTATTGTTCGAGTACAAACCAATCACAAGAGCCCGGCATCCGGCGCCAAACACAGGAGCACACTGGCCCCTTATTTAAACCTTTATTCATAAAAAAATTTACGTTTACAGATTGAAACGATGTAATCAAATCCGTAAATTCTTCAAAGAAACATTATTAATTAATTTTATTCAGACATCTGCGGTTAAATTAAAGCAAACCACGAGTCGCATGAAACAAGAAAACTTTAATTATGCAATAGAATTTCAAAACTAGAACGGGTAAATATTTAGGCTCGTATTTATAAAGCGATCTCAAGACTGAGAGCAATATTAAGTATGGATTTGACAGATCGTTTTGTACTGAAATGACATTACGGATACGTACTCGAACTCACAGCCACTCTTGAGAGCTGATTATAAATACGGGCCTTAGTGCAGAACAGAGTGTAATATTCGTGTAACCAAGCAGAGTGTGCATAGTGCTAGACTAGAAGTAACGTTGTAACATACTGTGAGATGGATATTATTTGAAAATGTAAGCCGCCAAGTGGTTTTGTGCTACAAAACTAATCATAGAATTATAATGTGTGCTGTTACCTTCCTCAACATGTAACATAAAGGGTACATGCATCGTGAAATGTGTGAATCTACCCATGAAACTGAACAACTTTCCCTAAGGAACATAGGTCGAAAAATTCACCATAATCATAAAATAATTATTTGCGTTCATATACTCCATTTTTCTGTGAAGATGACAGGGATGGCGTAGTTAGTTTCTAATGTATACTCAGTATATCTAAATCTCTCTATATCACGTTTCTGGAATACTAATTAGAGACAAAGCTGGAACCTTTGAAAGGTTCCTCGCGTTCTTCGCATATAAATTAAGATCTTATTTCGTACTGTTTTAATTTAAATTACTTACTTTAACCAGTCTAGCGAATTTGAGCTGCTTTACAAGTGGAGCTTTGAAAATAGATACTACATTATTTTTCCATTGTAATGTTATTTCGGGATTTTCAAAAGACGGTACTTAATAAACGATGGAATGGTCTCTATATAAAATACTACAGGGTGGCCAAATAAGAACCATACAATCTATTTTCACCATTTATTTTTTTAATTTGTTACTTTTCCAAAGTTAAGCTAAATTAACCTAAATTAAGGTAAGTTAACCTAAATTAGACCAGTTTAGGTAAGTGAGAAAGTAAAACGGTAAGTGATCTCTACCGAGAAATGGGCGCTTTTCCACTAGACGGCGCGTCAACGGCAACGGCGACGGCACGGCGACGATCACGTGACAATATCTATGGGAATCGATGACATGCCGTGACGGTGCCGTGCCGGCAAGTGGAAAAGCGTGTCATATAATTTCATTGATTTTCATATGTTATCTCACCTACGATATCGTCGACGGTACCGTGCCGTCGCCGTTGCCGTTGACGTGCCGTCTAGTGGAAAAGCGCCCATTGGCCTCTATTTTTTCACTGTTTCCGCAATACAAATTGTGGAGTGGAGTGATAAACTTAGGTACGCATTTGCGGTTAAAAAAAATTTACGAAAAATACTGTAAAATACAGAGCCGAAAAAAAAGTCGGCGAAAATAAAATGTACAGTTTTTATTTGGTCAACCTGTAGGAACTATTTAATTTTATAAAATAATCTGTTCTCTATTCAAGTTATTTGGTCTGTAGGATGTTTAACCAAGTCAATAGCTCTTTGTTACGCCTACAGTTATTCACTATAGTCAAAGAGGAGTGGTGGAGTAACGATATTGACTACAGTTTTAAAAATAACAGGGATTTTCACGTTTTTAGTTTATTTAATTTTTACAGACTGGTAATTACGCATAGGGTAGCCTTCTAAAGTGAGAACTGCATAGCATATCTCGGCATATATCGTATATTCATACCCAGCCAAAAAGTAAATTTTCTCACAAAACGAATCAACACAAAATATCATATTCATACAAGTACCTTCCTAAAATCAGGAGTGGAGAAATTGCGAAGCTTTTTTGTCTGGGCAAAAAATAGCTTCTACTTCCATGCAGTGGCCGTAAATAGCTTAATTTCGAGGAATTTTTAAGTCTTTTCTCTCGACAAAATCTAACGAGACTAGACATTTTTGGCTCCAAATTATAAAAGTTGTAGCGTTATTTAATATTTCATAATTAGTTTCGAGTCTCATAGAAAAGCGTATTTAAACACACGCGTAAGGACACACATTTGATTTTGATTTCACTGCTAGCTTCAATGGACAGCGCCCTTTGAAAAGATTTTATGAAAAGTCAGGTAGGTAAATAAATTGGTCTGTAAAGTTTGGAAACCACTCAGACGATTGGATGATCTAAACAGAGCTGTCCATCTCTGCATCCTTGAGGTAAGAGATGAAATGGCAGTGGAAGAGAAATTCGCAATACGACTCAGGGAGGATGCCTTCGAAGCACAAACGCTACTTAGAGGTTTGTCTTGTGATCTAATCTCTATGGAAAGAAAGCTTAAGCCAGACACAATACTGCTGCTGCTGCTGTGATGTCCTGCATCTAGATCAGATACCCTGGTTTAAGATGTTGTGAACATTCTTTCTTTAGGTTCAGCGTCTGGTCCTGTACCAATTAAGGTTTTTTAGGAATTGTGTCTATTGTGAACAGTACCTACTCTTATAATCGCAGATCAGAAAAAATATAGGTAAGGCTTTGTAGCACATTATGCTCTGTTACAATTAAGAAGATTTAAATGTGTTGTAGGCAAAGTACAAAATAAAAGTAATTACTTAATTGCTAATTTATGAGCTTAGCCTTCAACAGAGCCTTCGAAAAAATTACAATTTCATTATTAGTATTAGGTACTAGTATTCATTGGATTTGACTAGGTATAATGTAATACCAGTTCTGTTATATATATGATGGATGAGACACATATCGTATCCATCAACAGTATTTTTGATTTCTGACATATCTAGCTCATGCCAGTGATTAATTACGTTTTATGAAACATGTTTGTCTACCAACGACGATACTGCTAGCGTTTGTAGGTATTATATTTTTCGCTATACCATAAGAAGGGCAAGAACTGTTTAGCGATGCTCGGAAATAGGCACAAGCAAATAATATTATCTCATTTTTACCTAATAGAAAAAGTTTTTTCTGCGGTCCGCGTTATCTTACCTATAGATGTTATTTGAACACGTTTTCAATAATCATCTACTTTTTACGTAAATAGTGCATAAGGCAGAAGGAGAACCAAAGGCCTATATTAATAAACAGCTAGTTTGAGTTCGTATCAGTTGTGTCATTTCAGTACATTATGGTCTGTGAAATCCATACTTAATACTGATCTCAATCTTGAGATCGCTTTATAAATACGAGCCAAAGTGTCCTTCAATAATCTTTGGTGCGTTCAATAACTGATATTTTATTTACAACTTTTATCTATATTTCTGAGTACTTCGAACATCCTTGTTAGGGAAGTTGTCTGTTACCCTTATTATAAAATTCCGTAAAAGTACTGATATAGGAGGGAATCCAATTACACCGAACAAGAAACGCGTATCTGTTGCAAGTGGGAATAAAATAAAACCGTCTGTCGACTGAGCGCAGTTTGATAGCACGGTCAATAGCTGCACTGTATCCTCACTAGTGCGCTGCGACTACTATGTACTTATACCTAGGACATTCATTCCTGCTTTTGTGACAATCTACTGGGTCAGTTTACATTGGGAAGCTACGCGGCGCGACGGGACGCGGCGTAAAGCTGCTTGAAGATGCATCTCGACGCAATTTTTCGTCCGGATTTTTTGAGTCAATGAAATGTCTTTTTGCATAGTAGGCTAGGTACTAAATAAAGTTCAAAACTGTATCACGCTCTTGAAAAGTGCGCCGTATTGATTCCTGTTGTGAACTGAACAAAAAAATACCTAACTTTGTACGTTCATTTATTGCCGTTTTTTAAGTATAAGTTTTATGACACAACACTGCAATTAAACGACTCCAAAACAAAGGAGGAGGTTCTCAATTAAGCTGTATGTTTTATTATTTTTATCCTTTTATTTTTCTCTTCTCTTATTAAGAGAAGGTAATAATCTACCATACGGGCCTTAGCCAAGTATGGCAGATGGTTCAGCGTTGGAGGTGATCGTTGATGAAGTTAAAAACTTGCGTGTGATGCGGCATGTGTTGAGGATTGTGGCTTTCTGTAAGGTGTATATCAGGTTGGTAGACATGTTTAGAACTTTAAGGCTATTGGCAAGGGTTTTGGGAATGATTCCAGTTGAGGATAGTACAATTGGCACTATGTGGACGGTATTAGCGTGCCATTGAGTTTTTATTTCAATAGCAAGGTCTTGATATTTTGATAGTTTGTCTGATATGGTGGTTTGAATATTGTGGGTGTTGGGAATAGCGATATCGATTAAGTAAACTATTTTGTTTTGTCTGTCGTGTACGGTAATGTCGGGTCTATTATAATGAACTGTTCTGTCTGTTAATATGGTCCTGTCCCAGTAGATTTTATAATTTTCGTCTTCTAATATTGTTTCCGGTTTGTATTTGTAATATGGTTCTTTTTTGTCTATAAATTTAAGTTTGTGTGCGAGTTCTTGATGAATGATAGATGCCACCTGGTCGTGTCTGTGTTTATAGTCTGTCTGTACTATGCTTTTGCAGGATCCAGTTATGTGTTGTATTGTTTCGGATGCGCTATTGCAGTGTCTGTTATTATTATTATTTTTTTGTCATATCAGTTGCCGTATCAGGTTAGTTTTGTTTATTGCACTCAGCAATATAAATTATAACTTCATGCTTGGTAACCGCAAGTAAATAAAAATATATAAAAGAATAATCGTCTAAAATAGCAATAAAAGGGCAGCGAATCCAATTAAAACATTTGCGAATACTTTATCTTTCGCGAGTTGGTTGCTCTGAAAAGTTGTTAGGAGTAACAAATCAGCCCTTCAACTTAACCCTCAGCAAATCAATTTTGATTTTGATTTACTGGAACATTCGTTACTTAGGCTCGTATTTATAAAGCGATCTCAAGATTGAGAGCAATATTAAGTACGGATTTGACAGACCGTTTTGTACTGAAATGACATTTCTGATACGAACTCAATCTCGCTGTCACTCTTGAGAGCTGATTATAAATACGGGCCTTAAGAGGAGTTTTGGGTTCCAGTCAACACTGAGATACTAAATCCCGAGAGAGGATTCTAAAAGCTTATTTATCAGCCTTTGTCTTAATTAACTGCCTTGTTAAGGCTTTCAGAGCTTACGTACGTACTATAGGTAGAGACCGTCAGACTTTTTTGCTTCAATGAAGATTACCCGTTGGAATTACCTGAAAATGAAATGAATCAAAAATTAGACATTATTAAGAAATATTAATTAAAATTTGTGCATTCAATTAAAATTGTTTTAAAAATACCAAACACTTGTTACGTCATTCATCAAGTGTTCTTTTTTGCAAAGCAATATTTTTGCCTTTGGCCCAGAATCTTTATTGTTTTTACAGGACGTTTTCGCGCGTCTAATCAAGGTAACGGGTGACTCAAGGGCTGGCAGTTATTTTGCGCAAAGGATTATTTTGGCCTATTCAACGAGGTACTTAACGAACCTACTTTTCCTCGGAGAGGTGCGCTGGATCAAATATTTTATTTGTAATTATTTTTCGTTAGTACCATAGAGCCCTTAAACTATGCTGTGCGGATATTCAATACAATAGTAAAGTGAAAACGTAAATACTTTCAACACTTCAGGCAATATACAATAAACCGCAAACACATGAGTGGGTACTGCATGGTACTGCGTATAATCCTTTGTCACCCACACTTGGCCTACATCGCACGGCAAAACGTAACTACTCAATTTTTAAACCACGTTGTGTGTTGGCCACATTGTATCCATGTTCGCTTTGATAAAATGATAGAAATAGCTGTTCCTTTTAAAATATTATATAATAGAAAACAAACTCTTTAAAGGTAGGAAAAGTGACCACCAGACAATTTTTAAGTAAGTACTTAAATCTCTTTTTTGCGAACAATATAGAGAAAGAACAAGAGAAGCCAATTTTTTTTTTGAATTTTCTTAAAGAATTTCTTTATGAAGGTGAGCATCCCTACAAGATTGCGGAACAGAAAGGTGCCCACTAGACCCTATAAGATGTTGACTATACATATATTGTCTCTGAAACTCCCTTTAGATTAGACATATCATTTGTACCTAGTTTATGTTAGGACAGGTGCATTACGACGACACAAGCAAACCTGTTCCCTAGCTCCAAAATTCAAAATGATACAAACTGGCAGTTCCTTAGCCGAGCAAGAACATAATGTTAACTTAGTGGCAACATTATAACCGCGTGATGATACTCTCGGCGACGCATATAGAACGCGGCGAGCAAATTCCCTGTCTAGGTAATGGCTCTCTTCCTAATTCATGGCTGCACGGAACCACGTAATGAATACAGGGTGGCCCGAAAACTGAAATCGGTTGCTCAGTCAACGTAACTGAACAACCTTAACAGATGCTTCTGGAAAATGATTAAGGTTATTTGACTTTCTCATACACAATGACTGCTTCTATCAGACAATTTTTCCCGATATCTACATTATTTATTTACCAGAAAAAAGGTTCAGTTTCTGTATTCCTGACACTTTTTATTTTTTTGTTCTTACCCTGAATAATTTATTACTGAAGTCTATTACCCAATGAGATTAACATAATTATTATGGTACTTTACTTACTTACCTGAGATTATAAATTGCGAAAGTAAATATGTACATATTTACTACTGTTACGAATAAACTGTTAGTGCGTAAGTTTGTGACAGAGGGATGGATTTAGATCAAACTTATTATACGGAATGGCTATGACGTAGAACATAAGGAATAATTTTTATTGTGAGAAAAACTCATAAGTATAGCCGCGGGGTGGAATCGTTTGATACGAGTACTAAACCTATACTAGTCGTTTGCAGAAACTGTTTCGAAATTCATTATATTTTATTTGTTTTAAGTTTTTCCCTTTGTTTTTCCATAAACTGACATTCACAACGCCCGGTCGGTTCTATATTTCACGATATAAATCAAGCAATGGCAGAACCATTTAAAAAAGCTTTTGTACGATTTTGTTTTTCAGCTTTAAATTACTGTGTGTAACTATTTTATCTATTTAAATATTCCTTTGTTTTGTTTTGTTTGTATGTTTTCATTTACAACCGAACATCGTTTTAATAAGTTGGAAATTTACTGCACCAATCAATCGAAAAGCTGGAATGTAATATCAGATATCATAATCATCATTTATCACCACAGTTTTGTAAAAAGCTTGGCAGATATAAATTTGGAAATATGAACTGAAATAATATTTGCGGTAGACTTCGGTAGCGTTCTGAAAACAAACCTGATAGGCGTTGATATATATAAGTAGTAGGCTTGTAGGTATATAAATTGCAAGAAAAATAAGGTAAAAATAACTTAAATAAGTAGTATTTTATGTGACTTGGCCAGACATCTCGTCACCGACTTAACCGCTCCGCTTGAACTCCTCGTAATACTTGACTACTCAAATCAACAACTTCTATATTTTTAACTAGATTATTAAATCGAAATGAGCATTTTTTTGAAAATGACGCATGAAACCCACAATATTTTAGCCATCAGTTTTAAGTATAAACGTTTTGAATTTTTTTTAGCCACCCAGGAAACAATAGCCTATTTCAGTCGATCATAAAGCCTTAAGCCATAAGCGAGCCTTAAGCCATCGCAATATAGTCAAGTAAAGTTTCATTTATTTTTATGATTCTGTTTTTTGTAGGACCTACTTAAGGCAAATAATATAATAATAATAAAAAACAATTAATGTTCAAAATAATGTCACTTAATAATATTATTGACGATAAATGTAGGGAGCTTTTGTAATATAAATGTTGAATTTCATACCCGTTTGTAGTCCGTACGCA
The DNA here is from genome assembly GCA_029255725.1 of Scrobipalpa atriplicella. Lineage (NCBI taxonomy): Eukaryota > Metazoa > Arthropoda > Insecta > Lepidoptera > Gelechiidae > Scrobipalpa > Scrobipalpa atriplicella. The sequence goes on from JARACY010000070.1 coordinate 117,974, forward strand.
TACCTGTGTTTGCATTGCGGACAGTATAATTATTATTTCACGCAAGGACGGTTATTTAACCTACTTCTCGGTAACACAAAGAGAAACAGTGCAGGTTGTCTGAATAATATATTTTTTTATAAAATGAAGTAAGTCGCCTTATAAATAGATAGAATCTTTTTATGAAATGATTTTTTATACAAAGGAAAAGTAAAAAGCGGGTATGAGGTTTCCCGTTAGACTTTGTTTTATCAGGCTAAGAAAATATTTGCGTAGCGCTACGCCGTAGCGCGCTACGAGCTATTATACTCGTAGTACGTAGGTTGTAGACGATAGAATAAAATTTCCATCGGGTTTTATTGACATACAATACACTATACAGCGTTAAATCGTAGACAGTGTGTAAATTGAAGGGATCTGGTCTGACAACTAAACAAATTACAAAAATAAATGTGTTTCTTTTCCAAATATGTTACGTTTTTAAGCATGGCCACACAATGGTCGTTTCTAAGTAAGTGCATCTCATCCTTTTAATAAATAATGGTTTACTCTGTGTCCGTACACTGTTGGTTGAATATAATGAACCCTAATGGATTGTCCAGCAGCAGGCACAAACTATGCCGTGCGCAGCCTCTGCCAATACATCTCTGTACTCCTGGGACTGCTAGCTAGTACTAGTACAAGTAACTGTTGGTAAATTAACTTGAACACAAGGCACTAGTCGTGACCAGGGAAAGATAAATAAAGGCTTGCAAAGGAGGACGGCTGCTGGACTTACAAAAGCTATACCTATATACCTAAGTATTTCAAGTTGTCAACTAATTGAAAGGAAATTATCTTTGAAACGTCTATATAGATCTATACTCGGCTTTTTATTCTTCTTCCATTAAGGGCGGGTCATAATCGTTATATTTTAAGATATAGAAATAGTATGATATACATACCTACACATTCAAAGATATATAATCATCATTTATTCCCCCTCATAATCTATCTGTTAAGCTGTAATGATGAAGTACTTATTGAAGTTATCCAGCCACAACTGGATCTAAGAACGATGTGATCACGACGTGACTATTCACTTACTGGAGCTCTATTTATTAAATCATGAAAATATTTTGAAGCCTTTTTCCAAAGCTCAGATATCCTAGTACCTACCACAGAAGCTGTAAGATTAACGTTAGCGGTAAATCTTCTAGCAATGTAAAAGCTCTTTAAGCACACACTAAATCATACCGGTCTTAGCTATTATGAAATCTTAAAATAATTTGTCTTTCACAGTTTCTTGTTTCGTGATTTTACTTACAACAAAGGTACTTATTTCTAGAATGTTTTAAGTAAAATACATGTCATATTTTATTTAATTAAATACAGTAACGTAATCTGCTGAAAAAAAAAATGCTTGACATGTTAAGATATAATTATGTTTCGTTTCTACGAACGACGAGTAAAAGGTCGTATGTAGTAAATGTTTTAAAACACAACAATGTTTTACGAACTGTTCGTGAATTGTTTCACTGAAACTTTACACCGTCTACCACTTTTAGTTCGGTTGTTAGATTTATTGATACCACATTTATCGGCAGCCGAGTAATTTATACTTCTTTGGGACTACGAACTACCTACGCCAAAAGGGGATGTAACCTTTTTGGCATAATGTGAATGGCGACCCTTATATTTTACAAAAATCTTTCGGCGCATGATTAGACTATTCGATTCTACACTTAAATACAAACCTAAAAATATACTTGGTGATTTTTTTCTAAAGCGTCACATTACCATTACAGAGATATTTTCACTTAAAAATCGATTTTTCGAAATTCTGATCTTTGATTTAAAATATAGCTCATGTCGACGACGCTTAAGCCAAAAATCTCAGAGTATTTTTGATTTCTATTTGTGTGTAGAATCGAATGGTTTAGGTTTGATCTTGCGCTGCGATGTTTAACATTAATTAACTAGCATTGCTAGCAGTATAAATCAGACAAGACTTTTTGAATGTTTGTATTAAAAAAGCGACACCATTCAAATAAATAAAAGTGTAATTGTTTTTAATATTCATGCGTTATACCAACAAACAAAATTTACTTGATTAAATATAATATGTTTCATTATAAAGACAATCAACTGCTTTATAGAACTAATTGAATTTTTGATCATTTCGGCTTTATTGAAACAACAAACAGTGATTGATTATTTTTTGTAAGTTTTTGATTGATTCATTAATTTTTTTTTCTATCAAGCAAAATTCCATACTTGATTGGCTCGATTTTTCTCAGTGTAGGAAACAGTATTTTAGAAAAAAATATTTGCTTGCTTAATATATAATTAACTTCAAGTGAAATTTAATCAATATTCTATTACGCAAGGAAAAATACTCTCACGCACAACTTAAGCTTGCTTTATACCGCATTAAGCGTAAAACTCAAATCAACAAGTATAAAATACGTTAAAAAATTAGAATATACAAAACCTTGGTGTCATCTTCTTCTACTTTCTTTAATAAAAACGTTATACTTTTTATCGATACTGCACAACAGGTGGCGCATCCTTGAATTACCATTCCATAAGCTCAGAACGCAAATTGATTTAAATATAAATTTTAAAGGCGACGGCTAACATTGGGCCCGAGATAAAGTGCTTTTTAATTAGAAAGCTGAAAGACAAATGGGCGTCTCGAGTCCAGTGGGGAAATCTGTTTGAATAATGGCAATGGAAGTGAACTTGATATATTTAAGATACACAAAATACTTAGTTAAGTTTTACATAGAAATTCAATTACGTTTCTTATTGACTTTATTGCAATTTTCATAAATCCAATATTTTCATTAAATTATACATCAATAAAAATAAATATTGTCCATTTTGACCTTTCGATTAAATAAAACATACAAAATAACGTACTTTTTTTTATAAACTTTGGTTCGCCTTCGAAACGAACCAAAAACTTATCTTATGATAAACGTTTCTCAAAGCAATGCTTTATATAACATTTAAGGCGCTTGTATAGCTTAAGCACAAGCACATCCGAGAGTTTCATACAATATTGATCACCCGCACCGCAAACTATTCCAACCGTTATCCACCGAACTTAGAACTGAGTTACAGAGTGTTTGCAACTATTCATACAACTATTAGCGTGTAGTATTAGGTTTGAGCGCCTAAGATAAACAGTAACTGCATTTTGAGGAATCAGTGAACATTGTTAATACTAATTGGAATCGTCGTGAAGCACATCTAGGTACGTATATTTTGTTTATTTGTAGGTTTCACTTTATATTATTTTATCCATTACATACATACATATAATCACACCTTTATCCCTAATAGGGTAGGCAGAGCGTAAACGATCTAAACAAAAGTCGTTCCGCCAAGTCTGACAAGTTTTGAAGGTGGTTTAAGATAGATCTGTAAATTGCTGTAGTGACAGGTTGCCAGCCCATCGCCTGAATTACAATAAACTAAAACCCTCGAATCCCTTCGCTGGTTTTTACTGCATGCCCGGGAGGAGATGCAGCTTCCACATTCTATATTTCCGTATCTGATGAGTCTAATAGAGGATTAAACAGTTAACAGACGACGAACTGATGCGTTTTGTTTTCTCTTACTGTCATCACAAAGGCCAAAGTGCCTTTAACACTCCACTTTCTATGTTTTTCTATCGCTCCCAGTCCAGCATGGAAGTTTTTATCCATTATTTTTTTCCAAAATAGCACCCTATCATCAAAATTAACAGTTTCCTTTTAATTATTTTAACGTAGGACTTGACCTTTAGAAACTGGACTAGGGAATTTAATTGCCGGAATATTCCCAAAGCTCGTACCCTGAATAAGGACTATTACAGCACCTGAACCGATTGATAACCAATAAAATTCTATTTTATTGTTAGATAAGGTTCTCAATCATTGACTACCCAGCTCACCCGTCACAAGGCTATATCGACGCTATTTAGTCAATATGAACTAAAAGTTCCTATAGATAGTTACTACAAGGAGTAAAATAAGCAGAATAAAATAAACCACGCAGTGTGTTAGTAAAAACGTATTTTTTATCAAGATAATTTGGCATAGAACATCAAACAGAATATACAAAAAAAAGACATATAAAAAGGCGGCCAGGGTGTTTCTTATTGGACAAAAACCAAAGAGTTTCAACACCCCCCCCGCAATGGAAACACCCTATATACATATAACACTAAATATCAAAGTTCACTGTACACCTTAACACTAGCACCAAAAAAAATCCTATATATACACACTATAAACACCTATCAATTATCTACACTTTATATTTATATGACACTCACTGATTAAAAGAAAAAGGACATAACATACAAAACCTACACCTAACCTAAACCTAGATATTTGATACACTTATAATGTTTCAATTTTGGTAATGGTTTTGTGAGGATGTCTGCTAACATTTCATTTGTGTGGATGTACTTGATGGTGAGGTCGTCGTGTGATAATGATTCCCTAATAAAATGGTGTTTAATGTCAATGTGCTTGGTACGTGCATGATATGTGTTATTGTGTGCCAGTTTGATTGAACTTTGATTATCTGTGTGGATGATCAGAGTATGAGTGATAGCGAAGACTTCTTGGATGAGTGATTTTAGGTAAATAGCCTCCTTGCAAGCCTCGCCCAGTGCCATGTACTCGGCCTCTGTGGTCGAGAGGGCAACTGTGCGCTGTTTGCGGGCTTCCCAAGACACAGGTGCTCCACTCATCATAAACACAACACCAGTATACGACCGGCGATCGACTAGGTTGTTTCCATAGTCGGCATCTGAAAAACCGATTGGATAAAACTGGCCGTTGGATTGAAAATTAAGCCGCATATCCTTCGTCCCTTTTAGGTAACGAAGGACGCGCTTGGCGGATTTCCAGTGTACCCCCCCGTAATGTGCATTGAATTGAGAAAGGTATGAGACCGAATGTGCGATATCAGGTCGCGTACAAATCGCAATGTACATTAAAGATCCGATAAGCTCCTGATATGGGGCTTCAAACGGCTCCTCATCCTTGTCAGGGAGTGTTAGTTTAAGGCCAGGTTCTAGCGGTGTGGTGACGCTTATTGCATCATTCATGCCGAACTTGTCTATAATTTTCTCAATATATTTTGTTTGATCGAGAGTTATAGTGCCCTTGTTTTGGGTGACTCTCATGCCCAGGCAGTCCCTTAGAGGACCAAGATCTTTAACAGTGAACTTTTTCGCAAGTTCCTTTTTGAAATGCTCCTTCATGGGACCGCTGGTGCTCATTAGGAAGAAATCGTCTACGAATACCGCGACGACTAAAATATCGCTGCCTGATCTCTTATAGTAGAGACAGTGTTCTGACGGTGCTTGACTTAGCGATAATTCTGCCATGGCTTGGCAGACTTTTTTATTCCATTGGCGTGGCGCCTGTTTCAGACCGTATAATGCCTTTTTAAGTAGGCAGACTTTCTGTTTTGGATCAGTGGAAAAGCCTTCCGGTTGTTCCATATATATTTCCTCTTCTAAGTCTCCATTTAGAAAGGCTGTTTCCACATCAAGGTGGTCGACAGTCAAACCATTTTGAACAGCGAATGCGAGTAAAAGACGTACTGAAGATAGTCTAGCGACTGGGGAAAAAGTTTCACCATAGTCGACTCCTGCGACTTGGGTAAATCCTTTGGCCACTAGTCTAGCCTTGTACTTAGTCACTTGACCAGATGTGTCCTTTTTGATTTTGAATACCCATTTACATTTGGTGGTTTTCCTGTCGTTAGGTCTGTCAACTAGGGTCCAGGTGCCGTGCTTCATCAATGAATTATATTCAGCCTTCATAGCTTCAAGCCATTTATCCTTGAGCGGGTGATCAGTTACTTCTTTGTACGTTTCTGGTTCCAAATCTGATGTAAGAAAGAGATTTTCCTGAAATCTCACCGGTGGACGTCTTTCTCTTAAAGGGTACCTTCGTTCGACAATGACAGGGTCTTCAGCGGTAGCATTCGTGGTGCTGCCTGATTGAAGGTCTGTAGCTGCCTCTTCAGTGTCTGCAGAGACTTCTTCATTTTCAATTTCAACAGGCGCAGGCACATTTTCAGTTTCACTGACGGGTATTTCTGTACTACTACGCTGTGACGTCGACGAAGATTGTCCTGGGATTATATCAGAAGGAACTGGAAATTGAATTTCTACTGTATCATTTGTGGCAGAAGGACTGTGATCTTCATTGATGGTTTGGAATTCTACGGTACGTATATTGTCTTCTAAAAAGACTACATCCCTAGCAGTTATGATTTTTCTTGGATTTGAGGGATTTACGAGGCGATAGCCTTTCGTTTCTGTCGAGTATCCGACAAATGTACATATTTGAGTTTTGGACTCAAGTTTCGTTCTCTTCTCTTTTGGTACTAGCACGTGTGCATCGCAACCAAAGACTCGCAGGTGAGAGAGATCGATTTGTTGACCGGACCATATTTCTTCAGGGATTTTATTATTGAGAGACTGGGTAGGTGAGCGATTTTTTAAGTAGATTGCAGTATTTGCAGCTTCTGCCCAGTAAGCTTTGGGTAGCTTCGAGTCGTGTAACATAGTACGTGTTTTCTCAATAATTGTCCGATTAACTCGTTCTGCGACTCCATTTTGCTGTGGATTATATGGGACTGTAGATTGGTGGATAATTCCGTTTTCGCGTAGAAAATTAGACATTGGCCCGTTAACGTATTCGCGACCATTATCCGACCGTAAACATTTTATTTTTCGCCCGATTTGATTTTCCACGAGGTTTTTAAACTCTACAAATTTCGAAAAAACTTCGCTTTTAGCTTTTAAAAAGTATCCAAAAGTTTTTCGACTGAAGTCGTCAGTAAAAGTAAGTAAGTATAAAGCGCCTCCAAAAGATTGTACGCTAATTGGTCCACAAAGGTCGGAATGTATGAGATCTAGTAAGTTATGCGACCTACTTTTAGACTTTTTAAAGGGTTTTTTCGCAAGTTTACCTTGAAGGCAGGGTATGCAGGTTTCATGCGAACTTGCATTGTAATTTATACCTAGACCTCTTTTCTTCAAGATTGCCATAGCTTTGACATTGAGGTGCCCGAGACGTCTATGCCAGAGTGACATTGACTCATTGACCGTAGTCAAGTTGGCGCTCTCACAGATGTCGAGTTTATACAAACCCTTGTAATTTGAGGCTGTGGCTACAATTTCACCTGAAATTGTGCATTTATCTTGTAATAAAATGTATGCCCCTGCTTTAGCGAATACTACTATGTAACCCTTCACTACCAAATTACGTACTGATAGCAAATTAGTGTTTAAATTTGGTACATAAAGAACTTCCGAAATAGCGTGAATGTTCTTAGAAACATTTAAAGAAACTGTACCTTTTCCTTCGCTTAGGATTTGACTATTATTCGCAACAGTTACAGGCTTGATAAGTCTAGAAAGATGCAGGAAGTGCTCTTTTCTGTTGCTCATGTGTGTAGTGGCACCTGAGTCTAGAAACCATATATCCTTGGATTCTGTGGGATGGGAATGAAATGAGGATGAAAGAACTAAATCAGAAATATTATTAGTAACAATTGCGGCACTAGTAACATTCTTCTTGGAATTCTTGTACTTCCTCTTCTTGCATTCATATATAAGATGGCCTGGTTTCTTGCAGTATGCGCAGAACTTGGTATTGCGCTTCGATCCGTCACAACCTGTAGATAGTGCTGTATTGTCGCTGCTCGTTGAGGGTTTTTCGCGATGCTTCTCCTTCATCAGTAGTGAGGCGACAGTATCAGCTGTAATCTTGGATCCGGAGTGCTCGAAAGCCATGACCAGAGGGTTGTATTCTTCAGTTAAACCCGCTAGCATCACAACTCCAACAAATTCGTCGTCGACTGCATGTTGAATGTCAGTGAGTTGTTGCTGTACAGAGCGAATGCTGTTGACGTAGTCCTCCATAGAGCTGCTTCTTACCAACTTTGAATTAAAGAGTTTCTTGAGTAGGTTCAAGCGTCTTAGAAGGCCACTGTTAGCATAGGTTTCCTTTAGTTTTTCCCACGTGTCTACTGCGCTGGTGCAGTTTTGGATGACAGGATAAATATGACTTTTTACCATAAGGCATATTTTGGCTCTAGTCTTGGAGTCTAATCTCTTGAAATCAGTTACGTTCAAGGTAGATCTCATGTCTACTGGTGAATCCACAAAGTTCCACAAGTCTAGATCCGTCAGAAGCATTTTCATGCCAAAAGACCAGCTCCCATAATTAGATGAACCGTCTAATTTTTCGATAGATGGGGCGGTAGAAGAAGTAGCTTGAATTGGGTACCTTAGAGCTGTTGATGGTGTTCCACCAGTTTGCTGCTGAATGTCTCCGCTTTGAGACATTATGTGAATATTTTTCTTGATTCACAGACGCAATGAAGGTCCCGTAAAATATACGTTTATAATAGCTTTCCCATAACCTATAGTTACTACAAGGAGTAAAATAAGCAGAATAAAATAAACCACGCAGTGTGTTAGTAAAAACGTATTTTTATCAAGATAATTTGGCATAGAACATCAAACAGAATATACAAAAAAAGACATGTAAAAAGGCGGCCAGGGTGTTTCTTATTGGACAGAAACCAAAGAGTTTCAACATTTTTCATCCCATCTATTCGAAAACGACGACTTTAATCGCATATAAGTGCGCCTAAAGTTGATGCTTCTAAGCGACATAGGTACTATTACTCTACTCTTTGCTAGAGACTGTCCCAGCCGGGTAAAAATGAGATTTTAATCCTCTTTATGAAAATAAGTGCGATTAAAAGAACTTTTAATCGCACTTTTTGAATTTGGAACCTCTTTTTCTTTTTTCTTGATTTGGCATGACTGACGCGGAGTGAAACAAAATAGTTTTTTTTTTTTTTTTTTTTTAGATGTCGAATTCAAATAATGGTACACTGGCTGGTTAGACTGCGCGACGGCTGATAAAATAAAAATAATTGAAAATGCACGAACTACGGCACGAGTGGGCAGCAGGGTTTTATAGGGAGCCCGTGTATTCGACTCTTTTTACGAATTATTAAATATTCAAAATGAGGTCTTCTAGCAGTGAAATTACCTATAACATTCTTATTCTTTTATATTTAAATTTACAAGTGTTAGTAAGCGCCTTTTTTTCTCATAGAGGGGGATGAAAAGTAGAGTGTATCACTCGGGAGCAAAAATATTTTTGGCTCGGGCGACGTACTTTGAATCCCTCGCTACGTTCAGGATTCTACTTTAAAAAACGCCCTCGCCTTAAAAATATTATTTTACTCCCACGTAATAAAATCTACAATTTTTTAAGATTAATTAGACGACCTGGACAGTTATTGCGAACAGTGGCCCATAGGAGCTGTGAACAGAGACGTCTGGAGAGATAAGGGGAGGCCTTTGCCCAGCAGTGGGTCAGCGATCTATAGGCTAGAAAAAACGATTAATCTGTCTCTCGTATTTGAAGCGAAAAAAAAAAAACATGGAAATTCTGTGCAGAAATTAACGCGGCTCGGCGGCTGTCACCCAAATAATTTTATGGGAATCGTTTGGACGTAGCCACGCCACGCATGATGACAAATTCGCTTTTTAATTTCGTTTGAAGCGTTCCGACAAGATGACGTGCTGGATCCAAATTGACTTTTTACGGGATACATCAAAGTTGGCACATTTTAATCACGAGTTTTTCCTATTTACGGAATTGGGTTGCAATTTCTTGAAATTATGCCGCAATGAAATTTAACGTGGCTTCTCGACACGTTGAAATTAATTTAGAATTTTGGCTGGTGGTGGTTTCCGATCTCGATGGACTAGCGCGCGTCGCCTCATAAATTGGAGGCCTTTGTACGATGGAATTGGTTTTTCTCCGGGATCGAGACAAAGAGAGAAGTTGCATATGAAACGATGTAACAAAAAAGACATAAAGAGCTCACTTTGAACTCCACCGCTTAATTGGGCTAGCAGTTTTATTGGATTTAACAATAAAATGGTAAGTGCTGGAATATTTCAAAGTAATGCCAATAATTTTTTGAACAAAACAAAAATTTCAAAATAACGATTAGAATAGTCAACTTGATAGTGCGTCCCAGTCATAGGGAAAAAAAATATGAATTGAAAATTCTGTATATATTTAACGTAATGAAAAATACCAATCGAATCTCATAAAATGAATTGAAAAAACACAAGCCTTTGAGAGTTCAATCGTGTTTTGCCAATTTATCAACTTTTATCAATACGAGGATCGGGTAACTGACACGCGGATGCGCTTCTACAAAAACATAAATGCAATCCTAGTCTAAAGCGATCCGAAAAAAACATTTCCATTTAATCATAGATGGACTAAATACATAGCGAACTAAAACCTGAGAGGATGTTTCCACAAACGGAATATGGAAAATGGACTTTTACGAAATCCATTTGGATCGTACATATCGAGTAATTCAGACAAAAATGTAAATTAATGCAGTCCATGAATGAATGGAAACTGGTTAGTCGGAAAAAAAATTAGCATGCACCATTAAAAGTTTGCACCATTGGTATATTTTGCACCGCTCGAGTGGTGGGGACTATGGGTATTTTGACAGTGTACGATTTATAGTATATTGCTAACCAAAGGATGTAAGTCATCAAATGCATACGAGGTTTTTGGCGCCCGAGCGCAGCGAGGGCGCTAATGGTACGAGTATGCATTTGATGACTTACACCATGAGGTAGGCACTATGCTTTACATATCGAATGAAAGATAAGTTAAAATTATGGGAAAATATAAGAAAATTAAAACATGAAATTACGACGAAACAGTAGGCAATACCAACTCACTATGAGCGAATTTAACCATCACAAATATATGCATTCGCGTAAGAAAAATTATCTAATTTGCAAGTAGACATTTTGTTAAGTATACTGACTGTTTAATTTGTTAATGTTTTATAATAAAATGCTAAGTAATAAATCGACAAACTCAAGTTTTGAGGTTATAAATATGTTATAAAAACCACAGAGTAAAAATTTCATAATTTTCATAATCCTATGTTTACATTTTTATGGCCTTATTCCGTGACTCTATGCGTCATATTTAGTACTGGCCAGTTCGATATTTAAATAAATTCGAATAGAATTTGTTTTAAAATCGATTCCGATTCGATTAATCATCCGATTCCGTGTGTTTGAAATAAGGCTATCAACTTTTTTTTTCTTGCAATTTGACAGTTCCTTATTCAAATTACTTTGCAGCATAGGTTTCAAAACCTATGATGCAAAGTACCACTTACATCCCGGGTTTTAGGGTTGTATGAACCACTTACTGAGCATGAGATATGTAAAATAAATTTACGCACTTCCTCGTGGTAGTGCTAAGTAGTTCACTGCAACTGGTAGCATACATTTATATTTGATTTTTATTTTGAACTGGATTATTTGCTCAATCATAATTAATTACCGAATGCTGACCTCCAACCTTAAATATGAAGATGGCACCCCATGATAATGATAATTAATTATTACCTCGATATTTCTAACCAGTAACTAACATGTTTCATGGTCACAAAAAACGGCAGACACATTCGCCTCACCAGTCTACTCGTGACCATCATGTAGCGATAACCGCTTTGAAATATCCAGGTAATAAAATAAATAATCTCGGCGGTAATTAATCTCGTTTATAATTACAATCTCATTGTAGTGATCAACCTTGAGAATCTCAAAGCTTATAAAGTTTTCCATATTTTTATAAATAAAAAACGCCTTGGTAGAAATCTCCTGGCTGATATTGTATAACTTTTATCCTATAAATGTAAATAACTAGATCAATGACAGTCTGCTTTCATGAATTTTCCTGACTATAGCTCTTGTTTAACGCGAAGGCTGTCATAGACAGACGACTCATTGACATAAATAGATAGAATTTGCCGGATAGCTCAGGACAACCCAAAAAATGCAAAACTTAACCCCATGTGAGTTAGTTGTTTAAAAATGTTATAGCTAAGTTTGAAACCAAGTGTGTTAAGATGCAATTTATAGTTTGTGTAGCTTTCTTTCGGGACTGAAGTTGAATAAATAGGTAGATCGTGTTTCATTAGAGACAAAATATGTATTTATTTAATAAGTTTAGAGCTTACATAGTTGAAGCTTTTGTTGAATATACGTGGGGTGCTAAGTTTACAATACTACAATAATTGCGCTTGCGCCTTTATGAGAGAAAAGTACTTATTTTATCATCAATGGCTTCTGTGGGATCATGTTTTGTAACATTGCGAATGGCAAGAATTCTGCCCCCCAACAAAACACTCTCCCAGCTACGACCTTACGGTTACATATTACGTAGCTAAGACTTATCACAGCACCTAAATTTTACGTTGTGTTTTAGTAGGTGTGAACCACCTACGTAGCTTTGAATGCGGAGGTGAGGTAAAGGTACTAATGAGCTGAGTTCTTACACGTGACGATTCAGCTGGAACTCAGATTAACGGGGGGCCTGGCGTTCACTTGACATTGTTCCATTTTATAATCTCTGCCTAAACAGATACAAAACTAGTTTAATATACCGCATGTATTCTAAGCGTGCAAAAGCTTGTTTCCAATTCAAATATCGTTCAATTACCTAATATTTGCTTACTGATACCTATTAAAATTGTATCAATATCAGGTATAAATCTTTTCCATGAAAGCTAACTTTTGTTCATAAATATTACTACCCTGTAGAGTAAGTATTTTATGCACGAAAACGTCCAAAATTAGGGCAATATCGCGGGTCAAATTAGTATCATATATTGACAAAGAGGGTCCGCCGAGGGCCCTGATCAAACCGCTTTTAGAGTTAATTTCGACCCACTGTGACCTATCTCCGTATATTAGATTTGTACAGTGAAGGTTCTGCTATTTGTGTAAGTCAAACCGAAGATGGAATTACATAAAAAAAACTGGGTTATTATGTACTTACATCAGCACTGCTAGACATGGTCAGTACGGGTGGTGCCTTTCCGAGAATGTGATTTTAAGTATGTGTAAATTGTGTGAGAGAACCTTAGTAGTGGGATAACTTAGATTGGATCATAGTTCATAATGTCAAATGAGGACTAACCTTCTAGTGCCTACATAGATATAGAATCGTGAATAATCTAAGCACAAATTAATCTCAACGGGATTTTTTTTTATCTCAATCTAAACGAGAATATTTTAGCCATAAAGAGTCTACTCGTATTTTTTTCTTCCAGGTTTAGGTCTTCCATAATAATATCTATTCCTTTAAAATATTTAAATAACTTGGGAGTTAAACTTCAAACTATTCATATTTTATTCAAATAACCATTTCAAGATAGAATTTCTTTTCTAATATTATCAGCTTATCTAGCGTTTGGTTTCCCACTGATGGGCAAAAACCTTTCTCTGGTATTTCTATATCTAAGAAATAAATAAAAACTGCTTAGATTTTGAATCCATGTTCCTACACAAAATAAACTTTGATCAAAATAATGATTCAACATAGTAAACTTTTAGGTCACAGAGGAAGTACCTACCAACAAAAATAAAACTAAACTGAAAGTCGTTCGTCTCCAGAGTAGCGGCGACTTCCAGATTTACTCTAAAAGAATACAGGACTCTTTGAATATGAAAAGGCAGTAAGATGAAGTTTAAAATAAAGTTTTAAAATAGCAGTTCTGTGCTTAATTAACACTTCTACTGTACATGCTGTTATTTGAATGACCATGTAGCTAAATTCAGACTGAAAAAATACTATATTTTTCTGTATTTATTTCATGGTGAAAGTTGCGTGGACTGAGCAACCCTTATAGTTTGTTTGCAAGTGCTTCGCTTGTGTGAGCTTAGCTTGTTTGGATCGGAACGGAATCCAACTCTTTAAGAGAAGCTGGTTAGGCACAATCTCCGCAGACTGGTCCTCCCCGTAAGGTGGCCTTTCCCACGTGTATTCCTGTCGAGATAAAGCAATGTCTAGTGTTAAAAGCACTTTGGCCTTTGTGATGACAGTAAGAGAAAACGAAACGAAACCTTATAGTTTGCGTTAAGCTGTTCCCTACACCCGGTAGGTATTGTCTAGTCCAATTTCTATTATCATTTATCCCTTCCTACTTCTTACATATGAATATTTTTAAAAATAGAATACAAATACATATTCGCACGTACTGGCCTAATGGCACACACAATGCCAAAAGCTTTTAGTAAAACATCTATAACGCCTGCCTGAGTGACGCCAAGGTCGGGTCGAATACATCTGGTAAAGGCAGAACATCACTGTTTTTGACAAATTGCTGTATAGGTAGGCATTGAAATGGAAGGGAAAGGATTCATTTGCTCGGACCCCCTTTCGGTTAGGCTGTGTTCAGATGTAGGTAGTTACGCGGGCTGTACGCTGGATGTTCCTACGTGAACCTGAGTTTCACACAATTTGGCCATTGCGCGTGATTTGCGCGTGGCGTGCGCGTGCCCAATTTAAATGAAATTAATAAGTTCTTAGTAATTACTTTTAATTATACTTGTAACAAGTTAATTAGGTAGGTATTTCGTGTCTGTATCAGTAATATTTTTGGTAATAACTACTTTTTTTTTTTTTTCATGGGATGGAAACCTATCCTTTTCAGGAGAGGTGTGATATGTATCACATTCATATCCATAAATAAGCCATCTCCTCTGAAAATGTCACGTAGTGGATGTCAAAAAAGGAGAATATCTACAATATAAAATATATAACCAATAAATTACGTAATTTTATTCTTTGCTCCCCCGCGTCAATTTAAAGTAAATTAGTTATTAGAGAACATTTTACATACAATATCATTGTTTACAGAATTCCATTCAAGCAAATTAGTGATACAATTTGCACAAATCACCCCTGTTATCCAATTTACATGCGTTTTCCATCAGTCCAACAGTCATACTCGTATATCACCATAACATATTACAGTTGGTAGAGTAAATTGATCAACCTAACAAAACTGCAACGTTACATGCACTCCGGTAAAAAAAAATGGGAACTGCTGGTCATAAAATGGTAATTTTTACGCTAAAATTGGTGATAAAACTGTGAGTGATTGTCCCAGCATCCAAATGACTATCCAGCTGAATTATAGCCATCATAAAATTAATGCAATAGGTAGGTGAATCATTCATATAGCACGTAAAAGCCTGTATATTTACTACATTTCAATATAGGTAGTGTAGATTTGTAATTCATTTCTCTGGCGTCCGTAAACAGGTTAATTTTGAGGACTATCTAGATATCAATATATGAAGCAACTTCTTAGCCAAGTAATTATAATTTGCACCGTAAAATTATGGAAAAATAATTATGTCCGCCTGGATCTATTCTAATAATTTTAGATCCGGAAGATATATTGCCATACAGAACTAACTTCGTGATCACATCGCTCTAACCGAGTAAAAGCCTCAATAGATACTTGATCACTCCGGCTTATGTTGATCAAGTCCTATTTTGTTGGTGCTGTTCTAATATGTAAGATTCCTACGGGGCTGGGTTTATCTGCATTCTCCGCTATATGAATAACCAATTGCTCATTAGTTTTTCTTAAAAATAGAATATATTTTTGATCTGGAAGCCCCATGGACCCAGGGTCAATATAAGTAAGTTTAAAAAAAAGAAAATTATATATCTGTGTAGGTGGGTGTTAGTTAGCGCATCGAACCTTCTAGAGTGTAGGCGTAGCCATCATGGCGTAGCAAAGTGCTACAAATTGAATTCGTAGCAATAATGATCTACTTATGCTGCTCTTAGCGTACAAAATTGTTCCTTATCTGTTGTATGTAAAAAATGTAGGTACGAACATAAAACATAAAATATGGCAAGCGATTAATTTGAATCGATCCCTTTAAGCGTTGTCACTAATCTCGTTAACAGGTAAGCCGGTAACAGTTACAAATATCGGCGTTCTATCGACGACTGTTATTAATTGGGGTTCGCAGCAATTAATATTGCCGGCAGACTGGTAACAACTGATACTAATCGCCCTGCGGTCAGACGTGTTGGAGCGTGGCTTTGAAAAAATATGTAACGGGAGGGCAGCCCGCAAACTGAAACAGACGACTAAAAATTGAACAACTTTGACATAGAGATTCTTCTATTGCAATAAAACATACTTTTTCTTACAAAATGATCAACTTGTTAGACAATTTTGTATGGGGAAGTATTTTTTTAATTTTCAGCTTCGTTGATGTACCCTCACGAGTTTTATAGGCACATATACGTATTGTTTTAATACAGAGTAAACGCGCAGCATACTCGTAAATATAGCACAAAAACTGAAGTAAAAACTAAGACAAAGTTAAGTACCTACGCTGAAGTTGCGTTACTACCTTTTTGCCGTTATGAATATCGAATGAAAAATGTTCTTTACAAAAGTTTGCTAAATGGTCTACCAACGGTATTACCGGAATAATAAGTAGGTTGGTAAAATACCCGCCCATTAAAAGTAAAAAAAATTCTACCTCTCAGCTTCTTATGTTAACAAATTAATAAAAAAAGTTGAACGCACATTTTCATGTGGTTTTCTTCCTGAACGGACTTTTAGATCCTATTGGTGGTCTGAAGTTAGACCACAGGAACTAGGTACCAGTACAATATTAAATGGATTAAAAGGCATCTTCAAACCTAGATTGGTTTCAAAACAGGTAATAAGTTGTATATTGCGAATGGACAAGGTATCTCGGTGTTCGACCGGTCCGTTTAATAACTCGCAGCCCTTTGTAAACAACTTGTTCGACAGTCATCCATACTGTTGCGATTTCAATATAGCTCTTGTTCTATGAAATGACGGTATTTTACGTAGAGTTCTGTTATAGAAGAATGGTCTATAACGTGGAAAATATGTGCTATATTTCGTGAGTCTGGAAGATGATGTTTCATTTAAAAAAACATGAATTTATTTATTTTATTTATATTCATTCATTTAAAGATAATACATAAAAAACACAGCTTGACACCATTAAACCTAATCTTGGTTTGTCTTGGTGCTGCACAATCCTCTATAAAATATTTAGAAATAAAATGTACTTAAATAAACTAAAAACTTAAATAAACTAGGCTTTAACGGAACAAAAGTTAGAAAAGGTACAACAAATAACATTCCATTCCAGCCGATATAGAATGAAACAACAAATTGTTTCTCTATCATTGGCATGCATGCAGGCATGGACTTTAGTTTTACTCTTTTCTAGGTCAGGGATGACTGAGACATAGTCAACGATGGATGAGCTTCCCCAAAAGCAACCTAACCAATCTTACCTTAAAAAGTTGATGGTTGCATTTTTATTACTTTTGTTGTATTCACAACTGCTTAACTGGTAAATAACTTAATTTCTGGACTTTCTGGCGTTTCAATCAACATAAATCCCGTTACTACGGTCGCAATTCTGTTTGGGCAGAGGCTGTTACAAACTATCATGGTTGTGACTCGACAGTGAATGTCGCAGTGACAATGAATGTAAATTACCACCCACTGGCGAGTGATACGGACAGCCAGCCGCCTGAATGTGGTGAAATGAGTTGAATCAGCAATATACAATACTTTTACAAGTGAAGATTTTTTTAATACTGGACTGTCAGATAAGTACCTACCTATAGCATTTTAAAGTGGTAATGAATTTTTGAAATACTAGCTTTGCGCCCGCGGTTTCAACCGCGTAAAATGAGTTTTCCCGTAGAAATTAAGGTTTTCCCTACTTGTGCTTTTCTTTATTTTTACTAACTAAAACCTTTTTCCTAGACACATTAAGCCCTTCTCCTTTAGTTAGTTAGTTCTAGTTTGCGTTAGAGACGTAATATTCATGACGTCATTAAGTATAAGGCCATGCCAAGCGAGGGCCATTAACTAGGCAGAAAGTTTGTACACCGCTTTTTACAATATACATCGCCGAGATCCGAGAGTAACATCACGTGGTTATGTTGCTACTAAGTTCATATTATCTTAATGTTATATTGAGAACCAAAAAGGGTCTGTTTTTCCAATAAAGCTGCGAATGTAAACTTATCTAGTTTGTTTTTCTTAAGATGTGATGTGAATCCTGCGACTTCTGGCTCCGAAGTGATATCTTTCCAAGGATACTTCAGTAGAGTGGGAACGAACATCGTAAATTGATTTCCTTCGTCTGATACCGCTTGGGATTTGCGACCAGATTTCATTTCATTCAGTTCTGATATTACTTTTCTCATCCTAGAAATCTTAGAGGTATGGTGACAATTTTGATGAAAAGTAGGAACCTAGGCACGGAGTATTTGCATTACCTTATTTTATTTATTTGAACACAAAATGTTTCTTCTATAACACAGATAATTCAAAATACGGTTATTTTGTTGTACTCATAGCACTGAACTACTATTATACTAGTGTATATGGAACAGCCATCACGAACATACGACATGTCCCCAAAATTAAATAAGGCGTCTGCACGAATTTCGTCCGTATTTAATTTTAAAGGGTTTATATTGACGTAATTACTTTTGAAAACTTATTCTTTTTATATTAATACCCAGTGCGACATGTTTCTAACTTTAAACTCTCTTTTATTAAAAAAATCGAGTCAGACCACTAGTATGAATATGAGTGCATATTAAATGGGATATAAAGTGCTTGGATGATGTCTGATTCATCCATACATTAGCTCAGTGACTCATAGGAACAAAATTACAAACTCAAATTATAACTCTCAAGCATTTATTACTGAATTGACGTTGTAATTTATTTGCTAAATAATTTGAAATTTCGTTTATTATTTATTATAATTTATTACTTATAATGGAACAAAGTTCCCGGAAATCACAATAATATTATGCTATTATACATTATTCTACAAAAAGGAATATTTCTGTCAAGCTTCCGGGAATGTTGGTGTATTTTACAAGTAGCAGTAATTAATTTTTGATTTCATGAAATCTCTAAATATCTTCAACTTCAGTCATGTTCTTTTCCACTTTCTTAATCCTGTCCTAGAGTGGATAAATATACTTAGTCTTTAGTTTTGAGAGCGTCTAAGTTAACACTGTTTGTTTATTTAACTAATTCTATTAATTAGCTCATTATTATCGTTAGTAAGAAGTTCAACATGGCTTTTAAATGTATCAAACATTTAAATTGTAGTAAATTATCAATACTAGAATCTCAAGGAACGTCTTAACAAATTGGTCTCAGCAGTTTATAACCACTCAGAGTAGTACAACGCAAACACAACTGTTCATCTCCAACTGCTATGCAAGAGATGAAACGGTGGTATTGGAAATACGACGGAGGACGCCTACAAAGCACGAACAGCGGCTTAGGGCTTAGTGTTGGGGACCGAGGGTCAAATACCTCGATGGAGGACTTAAGCCAGACACAATAGTGATACGGATCATTTACAATATTCTGTGGAGCACCCGTCTAGCAGACAGGACCAAAGTAAATGTTTCTATAAGTATGGCGTCTTTGGTTAGTATGGAATGGTTGGGGTCTTTTTTTACCCTCGTCGATGCAATTGCGAGGAAACGATATTTTCTAATGTCTTGTGATTGATACAACTTTCAGATCCATTTTTTTTTAATTATAATTGTAGGAGTAGAGTGAAATAGCAAACCTATCTAAAATTTGATTAAGGATAAAGATAATAGAACGAATTTGTTTGATACGAAGGTGAGAATACCTTTAGGTAGAGCTCAATAGAAGTCAAATTGGGTGGGTTGGAAGTGGTACTAAAAATTTTATGATTCTGCTTGGTCAGGAGAATATTGCATTCAATGCTACCATCCAGCCTCCAACTGATTGCTTAAACATTTTTGTAGAATAATATCAGCGGTATTTTTACGTTAATTTGTTTTTAGACCTTGGTAGGTATAAACATTTGATTTCCATACAGGTTTACAGGAATTTTGTCTATTCAAGTAAACATTTCAGAGATTATTGATTCCGATAACGAATGTTAAGCAACCAGCGTTGTGGCTAGGCCATGGATGAGTGACTGGTATAGTGGTATAACAACACGAGCGTTTCCGTGCTTCGGAAGGCACGATAAGCCGTTACTCTCGGTTAATATCATCACTAAGCCATGTCAGAGTCCCTTTGGCAGCTTGAAAACTTTGATACTTACCTACTGGCAAAAACATATCTAGGATTGGGTCTGGTTTCCCTTCCGGGTTTTTGATAGCCTCTTGATCAGGTGGAAGCAGTTTCTCTGTTTAAAATCCAGTTCGTCTCGTTCAGTCTTCTAGATTAGGTAGCAGACCCCGTGAAATACAGGAAAAAGCTAGGGAGATGATAAAGTAAACGTTTCATTAAAACGCATTTCCAATTGTATCTCCTACTAGACTAAAACATTTTGTATGAAACGTGAATCAATTCAACCGAAGATAATCAAAGCTGATGGATATCTTTCAGAATCGCAGCTCTAGTAGAATATGGGTCACCTGATCATTCATTTCGATGCGAGGAGACCTGCTTATAAATGGACTCTTTGAAATGGGGTAACGTTCAATGTGTAAAACTCTAACTCTGGTGTTCAGATGGGACTCCTGCATTTCAAAACTGATGAATTAGAGTGCAGTTGATGATTTTTACACAAAAAAATTGCGTAGCTGCAAAATTTATGAGACTGCTATCTTCTTAAAACCATAGACACAATTACGTAATTTATTTATCTATGTTAAAACATTGCTTTTTCAATTTTTACATATTGAGTTTACTATGTTTCACTTTCTATAAAGTGTTTAAAAAAAGTATTTTACCTTCAGAATTCTTCAATTTACCACTCTGTTTTTGTTTAAACTACTATAAAACACTATTCTCTCAAAACCTAAATCTATGGTACCCAAAATATCAAATCTTCCGTTCCCAGAGTTCCCATAATAGATCCATGCTCGACCAATAGACGGCTTGGAGCCGGCTACACATTATGCGGCCGTCGGGAGCCCGAATTTGCATAAATATTCGTTTATCGGCCTCACAGCGAGTCAAGGCAAAATCTCCGCCAGTGAAAGAAAGAAGGCCTTGTTCTCTCTGAGATTGGAAATTGTAAATTACAAAGATCTTGGTTATCAAATGAGAGGACTGATCATTAATGCTCTAATAAAAATTATAGGTACGTAGGTATGCGTCAAAGAAGTCACCATTTGAAAAGTATATTCATTTTAGAACATTATTAATTAAGGAATTTGTCTATTTCCCTTATTTCCAAATTCTGCAAAAGTGCTATCAGAGGGAATTCCGTTACTATACTGGACAAGAAACGTGTATCAATTGAGTGTGGAAATAAAATAAAACTATCTATCGACTGAGTGCAGTTCAATAGAAAAGTCAATAGCTGTACTCACTTGAACACTTGAGCTGGCGCTATTAACACAGCTCGACATCCGATCTGATTTTTAATAAAAGATTAGAAAAGCACGTACAGTACAGGATACGAACTCAAAAGACAATGCTTATCTCTAAATGTAAATTAAATCAAAATGCACCAGTTAAGTATTATAAAGTCACTAAAGCTGTGAGTAGTCATGCTATGGTAAATGATCTGAAGCTTTAATAAGGATAGTTTAATGCTGTAAAGACCTAAGACTTTTTACCTATAATATTGAGATAAACTGTATCATAAAATATAATCCGCGTATTACATGGCACTGCGATACATTAAAATGATTTACAGAGGTGTCAAGGGCCTTCCACTCTCAAAAAATGTTTTCAGCGTTGGGTAAGGGCGACATGAAAATTTTGTAAACACTTTCAACGATAAAGAACATAATGTATGAGGGTTTCCAAGGACGGGCGCCTTTTTTGTTACCTTTATTACGCGTTGACGAGTTACGTCTGTTTTAATGTGAAAATATAATTTTCTCAAAAAAAAGTGTTTCATTGTATTTCTTTAAAATAAAAAACATAACCCTTTCAATTAAAAAAAAAAATGTTTTGAAAACGATTAAAAAGATTTACGTTAGCTGGCGTAAATGGTTAGTTATCAAGTGGGTTATCGAGCCGACGAGAGATCCAATGAGTCCGTTTATTTAAAACACCTATAAAAAAAAACATAGCTTAACTAAGTAACTCAAATCAATGATTATGGTTTGTAATACTATTATTACCTTGGTATTATTAATCATACTGAGCATTTTAAAGAAGACCATGGATAATTATAGCGAGATTTTCTGAAAATAAAATAAGTAGGTTTTTTATAAATTGCTCTAAAATGAACGATCAAAGAGGCCGCAAATCCAATTAAAACATTAGAGATAATACTTTATGGTTCCCGCGTTGTTACAATTACTTTATACAAGTTGTGAGGGATAATAAATTGATCCCTCGCAATTCAGCACATTTTCAAAACTCAATTACAAATCAATTTAATTTTAGGCAATCATTCGTTAGTAAGAAGTGTTAGGTTCTAAGGCTGTATCTGGGCCGTTCCGAGTCCGAAGAGAAAATTCTTAAAGTTTATTTATCTATGTTTATCGTAATTAAGTAGTTAGGCACTTTGAATTTTTTGAGCTTTCGGAGCTTTTATTTGTGAAACGACTGTGCTGTACAATGTACCTATACATAAAGAGCTACCTGACTAAAAATATTTCGGTAAGTGTAACTTTATATTTTTGATAACAGAACGAAAGAGTATTTTTTCATAAAAAAACATTTCCGAGTCTCGAAATTGTACTTACCTAATGTACACTAAAACAGAAGGCGATAAGCTAAAAGAATATTTTTTTTATACATTTTCATTGCTGGAAATCATCCTCTTTGATTTAAAATATTTATAACAGTAACTTTTATAAAATTGTTTCACGAAAAAATCCTATAATATTTGCTTTTTCATCGTGAAGGAGAGCATGAAATATTGAGTATTTTATTTTATTTGTAAGTGCGGTTACATATTGAATCGAGCCCTTCATTCAATAAAAGACTTTGAGGCCCGTATTTATAATCAGCTCTCAAGAGTGACAGCGAGTTTGAGTTCGTATCAGAAATGACATTTCAGTACAAAACGACCTGTCAAATCCATACTTAATATTGCTCTCAATCTTGAGATTGCTTTATAAATACGAGCCTAAGTAATATGAGTGATTTTACCTTTTGGCTTCAAAAAGAGATATATCCATTGGAATTACCTGAAAATTAAATAAAAAATATTACATAAAAATTTCAGCGGTAGAATAATTTTGAGGGTCTTTCAGAAATAATACCTATTAATAACTCAGATTTTCATATCGCGTTGCTAATGGCAGCTTCATAAGTTTTGCTTAATAAAATATGTTCCCCACACTAAAAATACGTATGTTTCTTCTTGTTGATTAATGAAACTTTATTAATTAATTATGATTTTATTAAAAAAAAACTAATTTCAAGTTTTTTTTTTCATTACCTATAAAAACTACGAAATGATGAGTCGTTGACAAACCCTATCGACTACATAAGGTCGTATTAGGTCTAGTTACAATGTCGTACATTCACCCCATACGTATCATGTCATGATGTTATTTGCCTAAACTGCTAATAAATAAAAGATGCCCGCTGGTTTACCCATCCTTGCAAATTAACCCTTATCATATTAGTTTAGTAACCAACCACCCATGTGCTGGTAATGACGTGTTGGTTATTTCAGGATCATTACGTCAAGAGTTCATTGTATTAATGTCTGTTTAATATGTTGCTAACGTTTCTAACATAGGTAGGTACTTAGTTGTAATAAAATAATACTTAAGTCTTTTAATAACATCACATACTAACAATTCACAACGTATACAAATATCTTTGACAAAGACATTACATAATTCTGATACGAAATGATTATAGGTATTTTAATATGAAAAGGCACGCCATATACGAAAAAAAAAATTAATGTCATAAATCGTAACCGGGACATAATATCAGGCTGGAAAAAAAATGTATATATTTGAAAGTGCATTCTATCTTAAGTTTAGCAACTACTAAAAGAGTTAGATAAACTTACCTTTACTTAAGAAAATATCGTAAAACGCAATTTACCGAAACCGCAAGCGAAGATCGGTACAGTACAAAGGGTTTTCTATCTGTTTAAATCTCTTGAGATACCGTGCACGTCTCACTTTGACTCGTTTAACAAATGCACTTTGCTGTATTGTGTTGTGCACTGCCGCACTACTTTTTACAGTGACCTTAGGCTCGTATTTATAAAGCGTTAAGATTGAGAGCGATATTGAGTGCGGATTTGACAGGTCATTTTGTACTGGAATGACATTTCTGACACGAACTCAAACTCGCTGTCACTCTTGAGAGCTGATTATAAATACTGGCCTTAGTGTAAGTGCAGTGTAGGCAGGACTGTCTTGTATTCTTGATATTTTCTTTTAAATGTTTGATATTTTTGAGAAATTACCTAATAGTTGTCTGGGTGGAACAGTGTGAACACCACCTTATAGTACAAAGTTTCTTAGAAAGGTGAAAGATAAAAAGTTTTAAAAGCTAGAATAAAGAAAAACAAATTAAAAACTGTAATAAAGTAAGTTACAATACAACACAAAAGTAAAATTTATGATTGCAGACCGTTGACAGTTGACACGACGGCCCTTTGTCTGAAAAAAAAAAAACTGAGGACGTCGCTAGAAAAGTCGCCCTTAAAACTTGGCGGAAGGGACCTTCAACGTTATGTCCGGAATAATAAGAAGGTACAATGACAAACTTTCGTTACTGTTTTAATATTATAGTCTTCTTAGGCTCGTATTTATAAAGCGATCTCAAGATTGAGAGTAATATTAAGTATGGATTTGACATAACGTTTTGTACTGAAATGACATTTCTGATACGAACGCAAACTCGCTGTCCCTCTTGAGAGCTAATTATAAATACGGGCCTTAAAAACATAGAATCAGATTTGACGTGTACGTAAATCATTTGTAGCAAACTTTCTTGCAAAATTTACCACGTATTTATATTAATATTTTATTATTAATTAACCACGTTCATTATAGAAAATAAGAGCTAAAAAGTTTATGTTAATTGACTTATTATCGGAAAGTCGATCTAACAGGCTGATGAAAGACGTACTGCATTGTTCATAGTGAATAGCATACTGCAGTCCGATGGCTGACCAAGATAGCAGCTTTTAATTACAGCTCTTTGTGCTACGAGGCTAGTGGTCTCACAACAATTTTGAGGCTTCTTGATATCTAGTACCAGTTTATCATTGTAAATGGATGAAAGACCCTGCCTGCAAATTTTATTATGTTTACAAGTCAAAAACTACCTAGTGTCATTTTAGTAAACTATAGCCATATTCAAACTTGTAAAATTAAGTGACAGAGAAAACTTTGAGCATTTAACAATCTTCTAACAATTATATTATAATTTGGCTAACATTTTAATACTTCGAATATAAAGGATATTATTATTAAATCAAAAGCTCTACATTTCAAGTCTTATAAATTTCACGAGTCACATTGCTGGTCGCGTAGTGGCCGTAACATCCACCATCGCCTGTGACACGGCAATGAATGTCGCATGTAAATTGCCGCGCTGTAGACTGGGCGGACTACGGCTATCTTATTTGCAATTTCAAAATGTTAGGAATACCACCAGTTAGCCAAGAAGTGAAATGTGTTATTAAAAATAATAATATGATTAATTACACAGTAAGTCTCACATTGAAAAAGTGTGAAAACCGTTAATTCACCTTTAATACAACATAATTAATATCAGAAAATTGAAATACTCCGATAAGTAACTATAATATAGCGACTGAACAAAACAATTAGGTGACCAATAATTTTAAAATATTCATTAGGTCAGAAATAATTTATGGTTAGGTGCAATCTCTTTTGTTACAAATTTACAATAGATTTCATAAGTAATATTCAAGCTCTGATTTTACCATAGATTGAACAGGCATGTTGACTGAATGGCTAAAAAATAAAAATATTTATACTTAAACCTGATAGCTAAAATATTGTGGATCTCATTCACCATTTTAAAAAATATGCACATTAAGATTTAATAATCGAGTTAAAAATATAGAAGTTATTGATTTGAGTAGTCAATATTTACAAGCCAGTGACGTCATAACTTACAATTTTCATACAAAAAAGCGTTTTGACATTTCATAAAAAGTTGCTCATTTGACTAGTAGGAAAATAGCCTGCAGGCGTTCTCGTAGCTCGATGCAATGTAAGCACCACTAACTGGCGACTTCAAGTGGAAGTAATATTATACAGGAAACTATAATCAGAACAGTTTGCCAATCATTTTTAATTTGATGACACAGTTCTCTTTGTAATAAAAAGACTCAAAAAAGTATAGAAGTTTCAAAACTACATTTAAACCAAAAATTATAAACTAGCATCATTTAACTTAACTACTTTTTTAGACACAACTTTATCCTCATCCGCAATCAAGTAATCATTTAAAATTACTTTACAAAGAAAAGTCAAAAGCACTGAATTTGCGCATCACAGTGAAAACGACTATCGATAGTTCATCATTGTAATGGACACTTAGTCTTAAACACACACACACACGCCGGGAAATTGAAATTTAAAGAAATGAACGTTCGAGGAAATGGACGTTCAGAGAAATAGTCATTCAGGGAAATGGACTAAATCCCCTAGTGGACATTCTGGTAATTGGACCTTCCGTGCCTGAGTGGTATACTACCGCTCAAGTTGAACTCATTTACTAGAAACTATTAAAATTAAGAAGTAATTAAAGTACCGAGTAAACTTATTTCTAGGAAATTCCTTTGCCGAGGAGATTTTATAGTTTCTACGTAAAGCGGAGTCAAGTCTTTAAAACTGCGCTAAGTAGGCAGACTCTCTGTATCTAATTACCACTGATTAGAGAAAGTCGCTGCCGCTCCCTAATAGATAGGCTGTCATTCTGATTTTGTATGAAAAACTGTGAAAACCGCTGTCGCCAGTCGCACACATTCAAAGAAATACGTTGTATTTTCACTACACAAAAACGCTCGATGCTATTGGTTGCCCACAAATAGTTGAATAATATATCTATTCCACGTATTCTCTAGCGATAGACAAAGATAGAATAATAATCAATAATAATGTTGCCAACAAGAACATATTTTGCACAATTTTCGGGCTATCTTTTGTTTGAATGAAGCTCATCATTTTGCCCAATAAAAATAAGGGTAAGCACGCACTACGATTTTTATTTGCAAAATCTGTGATGTATGATGTTGTATGAAGGTGCACGCACTTCGGTAAAAAATCGCGCGAGATTCCAAATACAAATGCGCGAATATTTCCGCGCCAGCGGCTTTTTTCCCGCGGGCAAACGCCTTGCGTGTTTACTCTTAGACATTTGACTGTTTTGACTTTTGTAATTTTTTGATATTTGACATTGAAATTTTTTTGACATTTGACATTTTTACGTTTGACATTTGACATTTTTGACTTTTGACATTTGTCATCTTTTACTCGTAAAATTTCACTCTCACCAATTTTTCATAACGCGCCTAAAGAAGTGTAACTTACATTGTAAATTGTATTTGGAATCTCGCGCAAATATATTTTCCGTAAGTGCGTACACCTTCATACAACTCTATACATCACATATTTTGGCGATTTTTTTCGCGCGATAAAATATCGCAGTGCGAGCTTACCCTTATCAATTTACAAATTTGATTGGCAACCCAGACCAGGGATGTGGTAAAATTCTGTAAGTTATCGATAAAAGTCGTTCGTTTTACGAACACAAAAGTTAACAAGGATTTGATTAGAGCTATGTTTTTTGGGTGTTTAAAATTATTTTAGATGATAATTTTATTTCTGTATAGATAGTGTTAAAGTATTAGACTGATAACAACATATGATGATGAGTGGCACGCAGCTGACAGTTATAATAGTAAAGACAAGTTCCTATTTATTTTGGTGGTGTCAGCGGCCGGAGTCAATTTGTATGGGAGGGCCATTTTTTTTTTCATATTTCGACCTATGTTCCTTGGGGAAAGTTGTTCAGGTTGATGACAGAAATACACCCTTAAAATATTTGTACTTAATTTAAAAAGACCTTATATAAGGTGTACTATATTATTTTGTGTCAGGAGTGAAAGAGTGCAAAAATCCCAGCCCGCGAGTGAGCGAAAGAGACGAAAAGGTGTAGATGCACTAAGGAAAGTTGTTCAGTTTCATGGGTACGTTCAACTCTTAAACTAAAAAGTTTCACTAGTTCGGACAACCGGACTTGCAATTGCAACCGAACTACTGACACTAGAGGCCGATTCGATAATACTGTAGCAGTAAGTAATATACTCGTATTAACTAATCTAAGAGCATTATAGTGGGACACATAATGGCTGCATAAAAAGAAGAACATTGAAATAAAACTTCAGTTTGATGGCATTGTTTTTCGCAATTTCCCACCAGTAATTTTTATTTTGTTTTGCCGCTTTTGTTAAGGCAAAGGTGAGTGACGGTACAGCCTAGTACTTGGCCCTAGTGGATGGTCCATACAAAAGACCACATGGAAATCTATACAAAAAACTAAATATCAAATTAACAACAAAATAAGGAAATAATGTTGTATGAAATTCCGTTTTTTCCGTGTTTTTGAATCATTATTTCCTTATTTTGTTGTTAAGTTGGTATTATTGGGTTGGTATCCGTCAATATGGCACTTCGCGTATTGTTTTATCTTACGTGCATGTTTGAGAAAAATAGTATTGTATAGGTACTTAGTCCAGGCCAAAGTCTTAGGAAGTCGCAGACAAATGTTACAATAAGAATGATCGTTGTTTTTTTAGGAATTAGTAGTACACTTATTAGTACACTTCCCGCTAAATGAATGTAAGACTTCCCACTAAACGAACATCGATATCGATAAATTCAATTGATTGATCATTGAACAACACTAGTGATATATCAAAATCATTTTGCGTTTAAACCAACAATTTCTTGAAAAAAGTAGTGTTTGTGGCTATCCGATGGTAGAAAATTCTGTCTTTTTTCAAGGTACTTGTTTTATAATTTTTCAGACAAGTAATTATTGTACAATGTGGATTTTTTTCGAAAAATATTACTAAGCGGCGCATTGAGAAGAAATTGGGCAAGACTGACGTGAGATTCCAAGCGCTTGACGGATATAGGTACTGAGTACCTAATAGTGGCACGCGTCAAAAGCTCACATCGCCCTTCTATCGGGGAGCGCTAGCTCCATTTACTCTTCTGTGCTAATTACCACTGATTAGAGAAAGTCGCTGGCGCTAGCTCCATTTACTCTTCTGTGCTAATTACTCTTATAAGTACAAAGCGAACTTTCAATCTAAGTTCAACAAAATTGTACCAGTACCTATATATTATTTACTAAGGCACTTCAAAAGATGTCTGTGACAAATGACGGTACAAAATTTCTCATTCTGAATTTCAGTTTATTATTAGGTTTCATTATTAATGCTTGATCACAAAAGAAGTTTTTTGATCTTCAATGTAATTTTATTACTAAATCATTAAAATTAAAGGCTATGAACTATACCTAAATTGAACTATTCCGTATTTAAGCATTTTTCTAAGAAAAAAAAAACAATTGAAGAAATTAGTACCTAAATCAATTTACTTTCTTCAGGGGAATCTAAAGTTTTACACGTGTAGGGGACTCTTTGAAAGTCTGCGTACTCTGCGTAGGTATCTAATTATTATATGGACCTGTACAGCATTCTTACGAGGGCTAGAGTATGAAAGTGGCATAAAATTATATAGGTCTACCTTATATATATAAAAAAACACATACTATAAAATAGGTAGTAAGAAGGACATACAAACTTAAAAAACAATTACATAGGTAGTATGGATTGCTTATTTCCTTCTTTCAATCATCCGTTGAACAACACAATACCTTTTAGATTCAACAGCTGTACTTTTATTACAAACCAATGATTTCCCTTTTCTTTTGTAAAATTCCGTATTTTCTGTTTACATAATTTGGCTACCTTTTTGTTATTAGAAATAATTGGTTGCAATTCAAAATGAAAATGTATTTATAAAGTGACACCAAATTTCCATTATATTCGTTCACAGAACTCAAAACCAGTGAATGTGTAATAGTACATTACGATACAAGTGCGGTGCGTTGATGGTTACAGCCGAGGCGATATTGCTAGCCCGAGCCGTAGGCGAGGGCTACAAGAAAGCAGAGGCTGTAATTATCAAACCGCACGTATGTCGTACGACGTTTTATAACATATTTGCGAGTAAATAGCAAAAAAATTAAAACAATACAGCGAAAAGAAAAAAAGCGAGGAATAATTTTTACTCGTTCACAAATTAGCGATGCGCGCGTCCACAGGGGTACGTTCAGTCGACCCAGTTCGATATTTATACCGATCGAATCTTATACTAGTGGGACGCACTGAACGTGCACCTTAGCTGCTGTCAGATAAAACCTCACTTCCGGTGCGCCTCTGAACGGGCCGGATAAAAATTAACCTAGTCGAAATTTCGTCTGCTAGGTGTATCTGAACGGGCAATATAATTTTTAACCAGGTTAAATTTCGATCGATCGAGCGTTTCTGAACGTACCCCAGATTACCTAGTATATATCGCGCAGCGCTTTTTTTTAAGACAAAGCCCAAAAAACCAGCCAGTATTACTAATAAACTAAATTAATATTTTTTTTATTTTGTTACGGATAAATGGTTGTAATTTATTGTAAAAATTAATTAAATCAAAGAATTAAATGTTTATTTTATTATACTTTATCTCCCAAAGTTAATTTTATTTATAAAATGTTGACCAATTTTCTGCCATAAAAACTCTTTGCTAAGATTTACAAAAGTACCGTTCGATAAACCGTGCGTTTTACCTAATTAAAAAAAAAACTCGCGTGTTTTACAGCACTCGTGCATTTTACATTACGATTACGCTCAAGTACGTAATAAGATACAATACAATATTGAAATTGGTGTAGTAAGAGACCCTTTACGAGCAAATGTGTTATAAAGTTAATTATTGTTGTTCCTCAAATCAATCATTCCCAACTATTTATCGTGTACACGTAACGGTAAAGATAAATGAATTGTATTGGTTTGAAAATAATATTTTTCTTCAGTAATAAATATGCTTATTTTTCTTTGAAATGATGCTTTCCATTCAACGTTTTTCTATGCGAAAATGCTTCGGGGCAGGAAGACACGAACTAACGATAAAAAGCGATAAAAAACACACTTCGCCGAAGAACGGAAAGGGAAATATCTCGACGCGACTGAGAGAAACTTTCACAGTCTATTTTGCAATGAAAAAGTCAATCGTGGCATATTTATCGGATGGAACTTGTCTCTTGGTTGCATTTACAATACCAGCTATTGCTTGAAAGTTCTAGGTGAATTACGTGTCTATAGTAGGTACTACTTTACCATCTTAAATGTGAAAACTTTCTAATAATAAGTATCAGATCAGACACATTTTCACTAAAAAAAATATACTCCTTACTCTACCATATTTTACCACTTGAACTAAAGTTCAGTTCTTAGTTTTATTGGTAAGTACCTACCTTAATTATCGGTCTGAATTCCTGTATATTTAATCATATCTATTGGAAAATTTTATTTATGTTTTCGACTCTCAAGAGTACACGTCAAGAACGATTAATTTTGCTACCGCAAAATAGCAGTAAGTACTTACCTGTTCAGTGTACGACTGGACTACAATCTTTCAAAATAAGTAACGTTGTTCGTATTCAAAACTGATAATATTTCGAACATGAAATACGGACCCACGCGATGCACCTGCACAGAACCAATTCAATTTTCATGTGACATCATAAATTTAATATTTCTCGATCGGTAGTTTGAATTTGAATCGAAATAGAGATGTTGAAAATTTATATACTCGGGGTAGTAGATGTCTTATAGTAAATGTCTTTGTAAGTACCTACTTGAACAAAATATAAAGATAAACTTACCTATCTATGTAAGCAAGAAAATAAATTGCAGAAAAGGTACCTTTTATTTACGAGCCAAAACATTAGCAAGCTTATAAAAGTAGACCAGCAGTTGTGTGCTGTAGAAACATATATTATATAACAACCATATTCAGTGATTCAATTAAAATACTCTGGATACCCAAGCTTGGTTATTGTATAATTGAACCTCTGACCTTTAATTCAGTTATTACAATCTCACTGGTGGAATAGAACTTAATTGAATCCAACAAGTCGTAAAACAACAAAGTGAGAGGAGTTTAACAATTAAACGGACTTTACGATGACCATAAACAATATAATTGTTAGGAAACTGCTCAGACCAACCAGAAACTGGGGAAAAAGTACATTATGTAGAGTGGCGCCACCTGCCGGAGCTATTATGGAAGTTACAGCAGTAAAAAACAAGGTTTAAAGTTGCTTGAATTATTAGAAAGTTGAACGTAGGTTACTGTATTTAATTCCTAATCAATTGATTAACAACATTATGAAAATATAACTTGTTTAGCGGAAATAACGTTCCAATCAGAAAAGCCTGTAACGTTTCCAGAATAGGTTAAATATCCAGAAATGAAACAGTACATAAGTAGATTACAGAGAGTCTCAGGATAACAGAGTTTAATCTATGGGTTTTATAGTAGGCGTAGGCAGTGATGTATCAGGTGTCATATTACTTCCTTAGTAAAGGTTTTTATTAATATTTAATACTGGTATGCAATGCACTGTTTAAATATTTTTTTTGTATGGTTCATGAAAAAACTAACTCTCACTTGACTAGAAACACTTACTAATATTAATCAAATTGCAATCAAATTGTTCCAAAGTTTGAGCAAAGTTCAAACAGCTTGTTTCCGTAAATGGTCCCGGTAGACTCTGACAATTTGATTATCGCGACCCGAATGTCTCGATACTGAAACGTTGCGAGCTTTTGCAACTCAACCAAAATGCACCGGGCAAGTTTCTTGTTTACTTGTTTCAAATACATAATTTTGAAAGTTATATAAAATTATATTGGAATGTTTCCCGTACAGTCCCGTACCTACCTAGACAGTGTCAAACGGGTCATACTAATACTAATCCTCCACTCTCTGTCCGTCTGTCAGATAGCTGCATCTCATGGAGCGACAAAACCCTTGACTATTAACAGTATTCATAATTTTATATTGCAAATGCAATCAAACTGTTCCAAAGTTTGAGCAAAGTTCAACAACTCGTTTCCGTAAGTGGTCTCGGTAAACTCTGACAATTTGATTATCGCGACCCGAATGTCTCGATACCGAAATGTTGCGAGCTTTTACAACTCTACCAAAATGAACCGTGCGAGTTTCAAATAGTATTTTGTAAAATTAAATAGAATATAAAATTGAATAGAAATATGAAACATACATAAAACATAACCCTTTCTTGACAGTCGGGTAAAAATATACTATAATATTAACTTTTTCTAAAGGTAGGATAGATAAGATAAGTGATACACCCTTTTGATAAAAATGTAGAGTTACACCGTCTTGGTAATAATATTTATTTACCTTATTAACAAACATAAAAATTTACCATATTAAAATAACAAATTTTAATAAAATATTTTGTGAATTGTCTGAAAATTATCTGATGTGAGCATAACGAACTAAAAGCATGATCAAAATGCTTTCACAAACGGAATGCGGAAAATGGATTTTTATGGATTTCATTTGGATCGTGGCTTCCAGTTCGAGT
The DNA here is from genome assembly GCA_029255725.1 of Scrobipalpa atriplicella. Classification (NCBI taxonomy): domain Eukaryota; kingdom Metazoa; phylum Arthropoda; class Insecta; order Lepidoptera; family Gelechiidae; genus Scrobipalpa; species Scrobipalpa atriplicella. The sequence goes on from JARACY010000070.1 coordinate 151,526, forward strand.
TATTCATACAAAAATGTAAATTACTGCAGTAATGGATGAATAGAATCTGGTTGTTCGATAAAAATATTCAATAAGTGTGCACAATTTTGAAGTGCTTGCATACTTAGGCATAAGGGTGGTGGTGGTTTGTGGGATCAGCGAAATTTGATTACGAGAGCAAATTAATATTCAATCAAAATTTCTTTTTTATTTTTTTGCCGGGCGTAGCAAAAGCAAATGGGCCAGCATATAGGACCCTATGTTCTTGTGTCGAAGTATTCTTATAATCTTAAATCGATAAGTTTGATCCCGGGTAGAGTGTGTTAAAATGCAAAACAATGCTTTTTATAGATTTCTTTTGGGGTTAAACTTTAATAAGTCACTTTTGTCGGAGGCAAATGATGCTAAAAGATTTTTGACCTTTTTTTTAGTTTCTAGTTGTTGCATTTTAATTTAACCTTAGTCAGCAATAATTGAGAAAATATCCAGGTCACAGCTTCGATGCTATGGGAACATTGCTGGACATACCCTTTCTTCAAACCCATAAACCCGTTTACGAGGTCGCTTCAGTAATGGATGTTGTAAAGTTGATAGTCAACATAAAATAAATATTTTATTTCTAACGTATGTTTTTACGAAGCAAGTAAAATGATATCAGATTTTCAATACTTAAGTATAACTCGGATAGCTGATATGTAATGCAAAACTTAGCTATTGAATCTATTATTTAACTCTTATAAAGCCGTAAAGGTGATATAAGTAAGACAGTTTTTACAATAAGATGCCTCTTACTCAGTAATACTTTTCGAAATTTAATGATTAAAATGATTTATAGAATCAGGCGTTATTAGTTCATCATAACATAATTAAATAAGATAGAAAATAGTAGATTTTATTACGTGGGAGTAAAATAATATTTTTAAGGCGAGGGCGTTTTTTTGAATCCAGAGCGAAGTGAGGGAGTCTAGAGTAGAATCCCGAGCGTAGCGAGGGATTCTAAAGTAGAATCCTGAACGTAGCGAGGGATTCAAAGTACGTCGCCCGAGCCAAAAATATTTTTGCTCCCGAGTGATACACTCTACTTTTCATCCCCCTCTATGAGAAAAAAAGGCGCCTAACTAACACTTGTAAATTTAAATATAATAGAATAAGAATGTTATAGGTAATTTCACTGCTAGAAGACCTCATTTTGAATATTTAATAATTCGTAAAAAGAGTCGAAAACACGGGCTCCCTATAAAACCCTGCTGCCCACTCGTGCCGTAGTTCGTGCATTTTCAATTTTTTTTTTATCAGCCGTCGCGCAGTCTAACCAGCCAGTGTACCATTATTTGAATTCGACATCTAACTAATTTGTTTTTACTCCGCGTCAGTCATGCCAAATCAAGAAAAAAGAAAAAGAGGTTCCAAATTCAAAAAGTGCGATTAAAAGTTCTTTTAATCGCACTTATTTTCATAAAGAGGATTAAAATCTCATTTTTACCCTGCTGGGACAGTCTCTAGCAAAGAGTAGAGTAATAGTACCTATGTCGCTTAGAAGCATCAACTTTAGGCGCACTTATATGCGATTAAAGTCGTCGTTTTCGAATAGATGGGATGAAAATATATTTACACACCTCTGCATTATTATATCAACATAATGTATCAAGGAACTTGCGTTTAAAGCAAGAAAATAATCCCAAGGGATTTAAAGTTGTATGGAAATCCTTAATAGCCCAAGGGTTATTATGTGATTTGAATTTGGAATGTCATGTGAACTACTAAGAAAATAATTTTCAGAAAAAAAAAATATGGCTGTGTGTGTATTAAAACTGTTGCCACACTCGCCTTCTGCGCCTCCCGGCGAGTGTAAAAAGGCTGAATGACTAGTTATCTGTATGTGCTCTTTGCTTTGTATAAAAAAAAGAAACTAAAAAAAAGAAAACGCGGTTTGATTTTGCAAAAGTTTTTCTCTCATTGATTATTACTTCCATTTCGTAAATTGTCGAGTGAAATTAATATTTTGACTCCAGAAGACATTGTGACTAGTATTTTATCGTATTTTGTTATTTATGTTGAATATGTTAAATACGATCAATTCGTTTTTTGGAAAAATACGTAGGTAGTGGATTGTGAACGTGAAGTGTAGTTCAGTGAGTGTGAATTGACTTTCGGATCTGTTGCTTCTGGTATGTTTTCAATATTTATTTATGTATCAATATTACATGATTAGGTATATTTCTGAGCTTTATTATCTTACAGACGCCTGCCACCGTCTAAGTAATCTGTGCAGTAGGTGTGTAAAATATAGTATGCTCCTCGGGAATAAATGTGTCTTCGCCTTGGGCAGACTTGAATCCCTCGCTACATTCAGGATTCTTGTCATAATTCCCTCGCTTCGCTCAGGAATTAAAGATTTAATTCCCTCGCTGCGCTCGGGAATTAATCCTAGAATCCTTCATTCCGCTCAGGATTCAATATGCTGCCCGTGACGTTAGACACTGCTTTATTCCCTCGTTGCCTAATATACTATTACCTAGTTACTTCCACACAAGTGATGGTATAAGTTATGCAATTAGTTAAAGTGCACCGCCCGCCCGCCCACAAATAAAATGAACATGCACATCAGGCACATGCACCACTACCACACCGAATCTACTCAACACGTATTTCGCAGGAGTGGAGGACCACGGAGCATCATCGGGAGAAATAGACCGTCCAGTGACGAACGCAGCCGACCACTGAATGAGTAACAAATTAAAGTGAGGAAAAGAAACTTTAACCAATATTGCTACGGTTATCGTAAATTCTATTTAATTGCTAAACAAACCGTAAATCTAAAGGTAATTGCTGAATTTCAAACAGACATTTAATTTTATGGGAATGGTAAGGTAAATGCACCGGGGCGACATTCATTGCTTAGTTAGAAGAATTCTAATTGAACTTTCAATTACTTAGCCATTTTGAATGCTACTTAATGCATTGTAGGGCTTGGCCGCCGCACCCAAATATTATTTCACAATTATATAGTCAACAGAGTATCATTAAGGTTTACATCGATTGTACTACATACAAAAGTCCCGCATAACGAGTATAAAATTATGATAAAAAAAAATCGCACTCGTAATAAGATAACGACCGAATGCAATTTTTCAAACTTTTGGGAAATGGCAAAAAACTTTTTGACTTTTTAAGGCAATTTGTTAAATCGTAATAAAATTGTAACAAAGAAGAATATCTAAAATCTAAAAATACACTTTTAATCCTTAGAATACCTTCTATTAGACTCAGTAAAACATGTTCATATTTTTTAATATTTTACATATTTTTTTAAAGTTTTTTTAAATTGTTTTGACATCGGTCACTGTCTCACCAAAATATCGAAAAATATTTTGCTTGATCTACAAATAGGTCTATATCTTACTAAATTATTGAAGGCTAAAGATGACCGATTTTTATTTCGGTCATTGTTTTATCTAGATTTAACAAGAAAGTGTAACACATTACCAAATAAGCCGTTATTTGACTAAAAATCCCACGAAAGTTGGCGGCTTATGTTAAAATTTAGTACTAGAATATTCCTATAATTAAGATGAAAGTGCAGAATTAGTCGTAAAATAAATACTTATAATATTAAATATGATTTAAATATATTGACAAAGCCTTTTTAATTAAATTTATTAATTATTAAGTCAGTTATACATTGGCAAATATGTTGAAAGAAGTCTTTATATCTGATGAAAACTGGCCTTGCGTGACGGTAATTCAAAAAGATCACGAACATATTTTTTCCAAATAAATGTGTTCAGGTTCATAATCGTGGTTTTTTCTCACTAGTTATGGGCCTCCAACAAAAAAAGGTAAGAATTTTTACTCAATGAACCTTGCGAATCGTAAAGGTATTAAGTATTTTTTTTAAAACAATATACTTTTCTTTCATAGTTACTATTTAAAGTTTTAAAAGAGTAAGATCATTATACCTGTATACATACATACTAGTACATATATATACACCAGGTATATTAATTTTTTTAACAAAGTAGTAGTCTTTTTAATCAGTTTAATTGAATGTTAGAGTAGTATACTTATCTAAGAGGTAGGTATTTTATTTATAGAATAAAGTAATTAATTTTAAATAAACTTAACAAATGCACCAGGTGCAGCAAAATTATCTTATTAAAATTCTATCAATACTAAGCAGGTAGGGTAAAGGATTGTAGCGTAGCTTCGATAAGTCGCTTAACACGCGACAAGCATACGTGTCTCTTTCGGAAGTGATTAGGTAAAGAATATCTTCGCATTGTAAATAATTGGAAATTCGTGGGCCCTGATAACGTGATTACCGCTTATCAATGCGAAATTGATGTCCTCAAGGTGTGGGTACACTAAGGAACATGGCTGACTTTTTATAATCACATTCTTACCAGCTGCAAAATGTGTAACTTAACTTCTAAAGATTAAAATAATAATTAAATAAAAGTATTTATTTCGCTAAAAGCTTACATATACGGTTTAAGGTATAAAAGGTTTACATAGTTGTGATTGCATAAAGATTTTTACACTAGGGTTATAAACTCTGTCTACTAAACTAGGTTATTCACCTATATCTCAGTAAGGCAGTGTTCTTCCGAGGATCGTGCGACATTTTGTTATTCATACAATCGGCTTGTTGTTGATACAATATAAAATCTAAGCTAGTGCATCTTAAATTGAAACTAAAAGAAAAACTAAGTTCCCAGTGGGGGAATCACGACCCTCAGTAATGAGGAGCACGACGCGAGGAGGAGGGATCTTAAATTGAGATAAAAATCTGTGGAATTAACCGGGTCTTGAGGTATTTCTTACACAATGAAGGTCTTCGAGTACATAATCGAATTACAGAACCGGCAAATACTTACTGTCTCCGAGTGTCGGTATGGGTTTTGACCTAGTTAGTGTGTATAGTTAATTGATCCCATCTTTGCTCTAAGAATGTTCAAGTCTTTCAGGGGAAGAAAGAACTTTTGAATATGATATGACCTTCTGGATCTACCAATGCATTGCGAGCCAGGTGATCTGGTTGACTTTAAAGCAAAAATGCTGAAAACCTATACTAGTATCATTTGCGATTTGTATTACAACTCTGAATCCGACTGCTGTTCGCGATACTCGACTTTTCCTTTTTAAAGTTGATTTTTGCCAAGGCTCTGTGTCCTTTCCTTTTTAGCGTGGTGCTAGAAAGTCCGTTGATAATTTTTTTTTTGCTTATACTCGTAAATGCATGCTAATGGCATCCACACCACACCATCACAGTATTACAGTTGAAAACGAACAGAGACTGTAGCATAAGGTGAACCAATGAAAGGGTCCACTTGAAAATGAAAATCATGATCTAGTCACTCAATGTTGCAAAGACCAAATACACGGCATGTAACAGCACAGACCACAATACCACAAAAGTAGGAGATAAAAACTTAAATGATAAAGAAATTGAAATATCTTGGGTCCATGCTCACTCACGAATATGGTTAAATCGATCAAGACACCCAAGCCCAAATCAGCGCTGCCTGAGCAAAACGTAAAAGTAACCGGTGTGCTCTGCGACACAGGATACCAAAGAAGCTTTTGCTAGTCCTACAATACGACTATAAGGCCTGGTTTATCCTTGAAAGACATGTCCAACAGACTTACGTCGAAAAGAAGAAATAATTGTATTTGGTCTGTGGCGTTACGAGATAAGATCGCATCCATAGTAGCCACTAGGCTACTACTACTATAGTCCGCGACGTAGTGAATAAGCTGCAGAAAAGTTTTTATTGCTTGGATCCACATTTCGACTTTGTTGTCTTCGGCTTCCGCTGGTGTAAGATTGTTTTCCACCATATGGGCTATTACGATAAACAGCCATCGCTTCTTCGGCCTGCCACGAGATTAAGCGCCTTGTCTAGTGAGGTCGAGGCAACTTTTTCAAACGTACTCTGTTCGCCTGTGGCTTATATGGCTGTATTGGCGGAATCTCCATTAACTGTGAAAGTTATTCCCTATCGTTGACTGAGCAACCCTTTCATTTTCGGGACACCATTCTTTATCCGATATACAATTTTAATTTCTTTGGCACCCCGGACATAATCTACCTTGGCAAACTTAGAAGTCCTTAAATACGCTGCGAGAGTAAAAATCATAACTTGCTTGACTTTTATTTGCCGCAAACCTGTTTTTGTTTTGTCTTTAAGTTAAAAACCACAAAATTTTTAAAATACTTCAATCAAAACACAATGATCACTTCACTATAAAAACGCACGCATTGAGTTTTTTAAATTGAGCGGCAGACAAGCAACTGTGGCCGCGCAATTATCTAAAAAAAGTAAGGTAGGTGTGTTAATAGGGCTTGGCGGTGCTAAAATCGTTGTAAACAAACATTTATATACTGTGCTGTTGGTTTTGATACGGCAAGAAATCGGTTCGTGGCCATAAGTTCACAGATTTTTTGTGACTTATCTCGAAATATTTACTCTAAATCGATAAAAACAATGACTTATTTCGTATTGTTACAGTGTTTAAATGATAAATTTTTGTAAAACAAAGACTTAAAAACAAATGTTCCATCAATATTTTATTTTCTTAAAAACGACATAGACCGAATTTGATTTCAGACACAATTTTTCTCAGATTTTTAAAAGAACATAGACTTAACATTAAAACGGTCAGTAAGCCTGCACATATTTTTTGTGAGATACTGACTTAATACAAATTCAGCCAACTTAACCACAAAGAGTTTTAGTCAAACAACGACGGATATTAAAATCGGTTATTATCTTTCTCAAGAATGTTCAATGAACTTACCTGAAGTCTGAATAAAACAATGATGCATCTAAAAATCGGCCGTCGTTTTACACAACCTCCGCTTGCGGTGGCCGACTCAAGACTGAATCGGTCGATATTCGACAAATGAATTGGGGGCGTGGGGATAATACGATAAAGACACTTCTTTTTTCTACCCTATTATTTATGTAATTAGGTTGATTTTCTTTACACTAGGTTGTGAGACATGCTTTATAAGGTCGAAATTTGCACATAACTCATTTTGGCCAAATTTTGCATTCGGTCGTTATCTTATTACGAGTGCGAAATATAGTACCTACTAACCTACCTACCTACCCGGGCTGATCAATAGCTCAGTGTGTCAAATAAGTTTTTTTATAAACCTCTGGATGGCAGTATATTTTAACAAAAGGAGCGTGGTATTTACCTGTGGTATTTAAAAACTTTATTTGTACAAATTAATGTATTGAAACATAAAATAACGTACGTATGAAATGACAAATAAAGTTAAAAGCTTTTTAAAACATGAACAACGCCTGTATGACGTCATATTCGGTTTAAATTCAAATTGACATGATCACACCCGTTAATGCGGCTGGTATAGTAGAGTCAAAATAATAGGACACATTTGACATTTCTCAAGCCATGGAAAAAATATTTTAGCATAGGAATATTAACCCTCTTTATGTAATTTGAGCGTCAAAGAAATATCAAAATGTGATATATTTATTAGTGCTGTCATATTTTTCAATATATTTTGAGATGGTATTAGTAATTTTTAAATGTTGGTAGGACCACTACTTGCATCATATAGGTAGCTAAATTTGCAGTTTAGAAAGACCTGTGCGTCAATGTTATATGATATGACGTCATGAATTATGAATTAATATAATAGGTATATCGGTCTTGGATAAATGTGCTTTTTATGTAGGGACTTGAGCAAAAATCCCTGGGATACTTTCCATATTTATTTACTGTTACACAAATAAGTTACAGAACATGGCACAAAGTGCATTTAATTAAAAAATAATTAAAATGAGGAGGTTTCCGTTTTAAGAGTTCAGTTACAAAGGCGTCGCGATGCCGCCGTGACTTGCTTCACGTACAAACTATAAACTACCCTAAGATTTCGCTTAATTTTATTACTTCTTGTATGAAATGATTTGTTGAGAATGTATTCAAAGCCCGTAGTACTAAGGGTTGACAGCTTGTGAAAGGACATCGAACACGATTGATCACGTAATGACGACGTAAACCTGTCACTGAAATGATGGATTTGTCTATAACAGGCCGCGGTCGGGGCTTTATTGATATGACACCGCATTTAGTGGTCGTGGTTTCGGTTTTCAGTAGCGAAGAACCCTAAAATAGTCCTAAGGGAGAAGGCAGATCATCAATAGCCCAGAAAAAGGCATTTACTCTACGTCTCTGACAAATATTAAAGTAATTTCAGTTCAACTCGGAATTTCAGGGATAAATATGTATTGCAAGTCAATGTCATACAATACACTGAAGTACCTACGTGCTTTGAATACATTCTCAACAAATCATTTCATACAAGAAGTAATAAAATTAAGCGAAATCTTAGGGTAGTTTATAGTTTGTACGTGAAGCAAGTCACGGCGGCATCGCGACGCCTTTGTAACTGAACTCTTAAAACGGAAACCTCCTCATTTTAATTATTTTTTAATTAAATGCACTTTGTGCCATGTTCTGTAACTTATTTGTGTAACAGTAAATAAATATGGAAAGTATCCCAGGGATTTTTGCTCAAGTCCCTACATAAAAAGCACATTTATCCAAGACCGATATACCTATTATATTAATTCATAATTCATGACGTCATATCATATAACATTGACGCACAGGTCTTTCTAAACTGCAAATTTAGCTACCTATATGATGCAAGTAGTGGTCCTACCAACATTTAAAAATTACTAATACCATCTCAAAATATATTGAAAAATATGACAGCACTAATAAATATATCACATTTTGATATTTCTTTGACGCTCAAATTACATAAAGAGGGTTAATATTCCTATGCTAAAATATTTTTTCCATGGCTTGAGAAATGTCAAATGTGTCCTATTATTTTGACTCTACTATACCAGCCGCATTAACGGGTGTGATCATGTCAATTTGAATTTAAACCGAATATGACGTCATACAGGCGTTGTTCATGTTTTAAAAAGCTTTTAACTTTATTTGTCATTTCATACGTACGTTATTTTATGTTTCAATACATTAATTTGTACAAATAAAGTTTTTAAATACCACAGGTAAATACCACGCTCCTTTTGTTAAAATATACTGCCATCCAGAGGTTTATAAAAAAACTTATTTGACACACTGAGCTATTGATCAGCCCGGGTAGGTAGGTAGGTTAGTAGGTACTATATTTCGCACTCGTAATAAGATAACGACCGAATGCAAAATTTGGCCAAAATGAGTTATGTGCAAATTTCGACCTTATAAAGCATGTCTCACAACCTAGTGTAAAGAAAATCAACCTAATTACATAAATAATAGGGTAGAAAAAAGAAGTGTCTTTATCGTATTATCCCCACGCCCCCAATTCATTTGTCGAATATCGACCGATTCAGTCTTGAGTCGGCCACCGCAAGCGGAGGTTGTGTAAAACGACGGCCGATTTTTAGATGCATCATTGTTTTATTCAGACTTCAGGTAAGTTCATTGAACATTCTTGAGAAAGATAATAACCGATTTTAATATCCGTCGTTGTTTGACTAAAACTCTTTGTGGTTAAGTTGGCTGAATTTGTATTAAGTCAGTATCTCACAAAAAATATGTGCAGGCTTACTGACCGTTTTAATGTTAAGTCTATGTTCTTTTAAAAATCTGAGAAAAATTGTGTCTGAAATCAAATTCGGTCTATGTCGTTTTTAAGAAAATAAAATATTGATGGAACATTTGTTTTTAAGTCTTTGTTTTACAAAAATTTATCATTTAAACACTGTAACAATACGAAATAAGTCATTGTTTTTATCGATTTAGAGTAAATATTTCGAGATAAGTCACAAAAAATCTGTGAACTTATGGCCACGAACCGATTTCTTGCCGTATCAAAACCAACAGCACAGTATATAAATGTTTGTTTACAACGATTTTAGCACCGCCAAGCCCTATTAACACACCTACCTTACTTTTTTTAGATAATTGCGCGGCCACAGTTGCTTGTCTGCCGCTCAATTTAAAAAACTCAATGCGTGCGTTTTTATAGTGAAGTGATCATTGTGTTTTGATTGAAGTATTTTAAAAATTTTGTGGTTTTTAACTTAAAGACAAAACAAAAACAGGTTTGCGGCAAATAAAAGTCAAGCAAGTTATGATTTTTACTCTCGCAGCGTATTTAAGGACTTCTAAGTTTGCCAAGGTAGATTATGTCCGGGGTGCCAAAGAAATTAAAATTGTATATCGGATAAAGAATGGTGTCCCGAAAATGAAAGGGTTGCTCAGTCAACGATAGGGAATAACTTTCACAGTTAATGGAGATTCCGCCAATACAGCCATATAAGCCACAGGCGAACAGAGTACGTTTGAAAAAGTTGCCTCGACCTCACTAGACAAGGCGCTTAATCTCGTGGCAGGCCGAAGAAGCGATGGCTGTTTATCGTAATAGCCCATATGGTGGAAAACAATCTTACACCAGCGGAAGCCGAAGACAACAAAGTCGAAATGTGGATCCAAGCAATAAAAACTTTTCTGCAGCTTATTCACTACGTCGCGGACTATAGTAGTAGTAGCCTAGTGGCTACTATGGATGCGATCTTATCTCGTAACGCCACAGACCAAATACAATTATTTCTTCTTTTCGACGTAAGTCTGTTGGACATGTCTTTCAAGGATAAACCAGGCCTTATAGTCGTATTGTAGGACTAGCAAAAGCTTCTTTGGTATCCTGTGTCGCAGAGCACACCGGTTACTTTTACGTTTTGCTCAGGCAGCGCTGATTTGGGCTTGGGTGTCTTGATCGATTTAACCATATTCGTGAGTGAGCATGGACCCAAGATATTTCAATTTCTTTATCATTTAAGTTTTTATCTCCTACTTTTGTGGTATTGTGGTCTGTGCTGTTACATGCCGTGTATTTGGTCTTTGCAACATTGAGTGACTAGATCATGATTTTCATTTTCAAGTGGACCCTTTCATTGGTTCACCTTATGCTACAGTCTCTGTTCGTTTTCAACTGTAATACTGTGATGGTGTGGTGTGGATGCCATTAGCATGCATTTACGAGTATAAGCAAAAAAAAAATTATCAACGGACTTTCTAGCACCACGCTAAAAAGGAAAGGACACAGAGCCTTGGCAAAAATCAACTTTAAAAAGGAAAAGTCGAGTATCGCGAACAGCAGTCGGATTCAGAGTTGTAATACAAATCGCAAATGATACTAGTATAGGTTTTCAGCATTTTTGCTTTAAAGTCAACCAGATCACCTGGCTCGCAATGCATTGGTAGATCCAGAAGGTCATATCATATTCAAAAGTTCTTTCTTCCCCTGAAAGACTTGAACATTCTTAGAGCAAAGATGGGATCAATTAACTATACACACTAACTAGGTCAAAACCCATACCGACACTCGGAGACAGTAAGTATTTGCCGGTTCTGTAATTCGATTATGTACTCGAAGACCTTCATTGTGTAAGAAATACCTCAAGACCCGGTTAATTCCACAGATTTTTATCTCAATTTAAGATCCCTCCTCCTCGCGTCGTGCTCCTCATTACTGAGGGTCGTGATTCCCCCACTGGGAACTTAGTTTTTCTTTTAGTTTCAATTTAAGATGCACTAGCTTAGATTTTATATTGTATCAACAACAAGCCGATTGTATGAATAACAAAATGTCGCACGATCCTCGGAAGAACACTGCCTTACTGAGATATAGGTGAATAACCTAGTTTAGTAGACAGAGTTTATAACCCTAGTGTAAAAATCTTTATGCAATCACAACTATGTAAACCTTTTATACCTTAAACCGTATATGTAAGCTTTTAGCGAAATAAATACTTTTATTTAATTATTATTTTAATCTTTAGAAGTTAAGTTACACATTTTGCAGCTGGTAAGAATGTGATTATAAAAAGTCAGCCATGTTCCTTAGTGTACCCACACCTTGAGGACATCAATTTCGCATTGATAAGCGGTAATCACGTTATCAGGGCCCACGAATTTCCAATTATTTACAATGCGAAGATATTCTTTACCTAATCTGGTAATATAGGGGCAGCAAGTTAAAGATTAGGGTACACTTCCGAAAGAGACACGTATGCTTGTCGCGTGTTAAGCGACTTATCGAAGCTACGCTACAATCCTTTACCCTACCTGCTTAGTATTGATAGAATTTTAATAAGATAATTTTGCTGCACCTGGTGCATTTGTTAAGTTTATTTAAAATTAATTACTTTATTCTATAAATAAAATACCTACCTCTTAGATAAGTATACTACTCTAACATTCAATTAAACTGATTAAAAAGACTACTACTTTGTTAAAAAAATTAATATACCTGGTGTATATATATGTACTAGTATGTATGTATACAGGTATAATGATCTTACTCTTTTAAAACTTTAAA